>PIJE02000056.1:541442-576442 GCA_002895965.2 Coryphaenoides rupestris
CCATTGTCAGCGTCCCGGAGCTGAGCTTCCAGCGGGAATAAAGACTCAGTGTTGTTACTGGTAACACTGCCAGTCTAGTGTCGCCAAACTAGTGGTCAAGCAAACCACCCCAGATATCTTTCCAATAGGCCTCCTCTCTCTATCTGTCTCCCACCCCCTCCTCTCTCCCTTTATCTCTCCACCCCTTGCTGCTCTCTCTCGCCCCCCCCCCCCGCCCCTCTCATAGCCTCTCTGACGTTGCCAAGGCGCAATCCCCACGCATGCAAACCCACCGCTGGTGTTGTGGCGCCACCTAGTGGTTGAGATGAGAACGCGTGCCGATTGATCTCCTGAATCCTGGAAGTCTTTGCTGTCGTGTGAACCTCATAGCAGTTTTAATTTGTGGGGGTGACGGGGAAGAAAAAAAAAAGACCTAGTCGTCGCCATTGTTTGTTTCCTTCCTTCCTACTATCTTCTTCTAAATTCGCAATGATTTCGAACGAGTTGACTTGATCTTGATACTTGATCTTTCGTTGGATGGCGGTCATTACTTATTTCGACAGTGTGATGGTGGGACATGCAAACAGGGGGGTGTGTGTGTGTGTGTGTGTGTGTATGTGTGTGTATACTTGCAGCATCCGTATCAAACGTGTCCCTTGGGATTCAGAGTGCGTCGAGGCGAGGGGGCGGGGCGGGGGGCGGGGCCTGTGACGTTGAGAGTCGTGCAGGAGGTGAGAGGAAAACGTCTTCTGTTGGGGGGCGTGTGGTGGTGGTGGTGGTGGTCGCGGGATGACGGGTTATATTGCCTCCTCTTACCGGGGCGTGGTCGCTGCTGTCCCGGCTACAGTCCGGGCGGGGGACCGCGGGGAACTAAAAAGATGCTTGGCGCAGCAGAATGATGGTCACCCTCCACTGCCGCCCCCTTCTAACACTTACACGGAATGACTGAACTTAAAAAGAGTTTACAATTATATGTTTGGGTTTTATGGTAATGGTAAAGCCGGTTGCTATATGATGACTCGTAGGCTATATACCGGAGGACTGAGAGTTTCACCATAGGGACGCCAATCCAAATAACATGTTTTACGATTGTGTTGTAGGTCTGTTGTCTCAGACTCGATGGGCCGATGCTTCAAGAAACTATTTCTTCAAGGCGTTCCACTTGAGTGGTATAGTTTGTGTGCAAGGTCCAGTTGGCGGCTGATGGAGCCGCATGAGTGACTCCGTGTTCCCCATAGCATTCGGCGGGTGGGTGGGGGTGTGTTTTTTGTTTTGTGCACAAGCTTGCAGGTTTCCCCTCTTCTGCTGTCCCCGCGTCATCTGACGCGCCGGCTCCCGCTCTATAAGAACACCTGTCCCAGCCTCGCACCACTCGCATCTCACTTCTTTATCTCCATCGTTCTCTCTCTCTCTTTCTCTCTCTCTCTCTCTCTCTCTCTTTCTCTCTTTCTCTCTCTCTCTTTCTCTCTCTCTCTTTCTCTCTCTCTCTCTCTCTCTCCCTCACTTTCACACACACACCCACACACTCACACTAACTCCGTCCCTCTCCCGCCCAGCAGCAGTGAGAGCCATCCCCACCTGTGACCATGGCTTACTTCTCCGGCGACATGCATTACAGCAGCTCCTACCGGAAGATGTTCAGCGAGGGCCCGCGGCCCGGGGCCCGCATGGCCCTGGGCGGCAGTAGCCCTTCCCGCGTCTCCTCCTCCTCGGGATACCGCACCGCCAGCCACCGCACCTACGGCGCACCGCCCGGCGTGGTCTCCTCCCCCTCATACCGTAAGGCGGGCGCCGGACGCAGCTACCACGCCGCCGTCCTGTCGGACCACGTGGACCTGACGCAGTCCACGGTGGTCACCAACGAGCTCAAGATCATCCGCACCAACGAGAAGGAGCAGCTGCAGGGCCTCAATGACCGCTTCGTGTCCTTCATCGAGAAGGTGCACAACCTGGAGCAGCAGAACAAGGTGTTGGAGGCCGAGGTGGGTCTGCTGCGCCAGCGGCACAGCGAGCCGTCGCGCCTGCACGACCTGTACGAGCAGGAGATCCGCGAGCTGCGGGCGCGCGTCGAGGAGCTGACGCACGAGAAGAACCAGATGCACGTGGACTGCGTGCAGATGAGCGAGACGCTGGAGCGCGCGCGGGAGAAGCTGGACGAGGAGGTCCGCGCGCGCGACGAGGCGGAGGGCGCGCTCAAGTGCTACCGCAAGGACGTGGACGACGCCACGCTGGTGCGCCTGGAGATGGAGAAGAAGGTGGAGTCGCTGCTGGACGAGATCGCGTTCCTCAGGAAAGTTCATGAAGAGGAGCTGCAGGAGCTGCAGGTGTCCCTGCAAGCCACTCAGGTACCCCGGCCGAGAACGCCACACCCGCCGCATTCATAAAGTCACAATTTGCCGCACTGTGACTATTCAAAATGATTCTTTTTTACTTCTTCACATAACTTTCATTTTACATTTTTTGTTTTATTCTGCGTCACTGTGCGTTTTCTTTTCTTTGTAGACTTAAAGTCGAGTGAAAGATAATCGTATTCTAATCGAACAACAGTAACTCAACAGTAACTCTTTATCATATTTCATTATTTATTATTTATTATTATTATTATAAGTGGGTATGAATGATTCTTGCTTTGGACGACTTGTCGATTTTAACACGCTGCGCATTTTCAGCTGTTAACTGCGCAGTAGTGTTCGTGACCGCAGTCCAAATTTATGACACTGCAGTTCCATTCCAGCACCACGGAGCTGTCCACCCCCCGCCCCCACCCCACCCCGCCCCCTCTGTCTCTCTCTCTCTCTCTCTCTCTCTCTCTCTCTCTCTCTCTCTCTCTCTCTCTCTCTCTCTGCAGCAGCCATAGTTTATGGTGCACTGCCACAAGACTCAGTTCTAAGTTCACAGCAGCAGCCTTCCTATTGTTTAGGACCCGACCGTTATGTCATTGTTTACATATTGTATATATATATTCTTTTGCATTAAAAGTGCCCCACAGCAGGCAGACTTGAGTTTTGGAAGAAGGGGGGAGATGATGGAGGGATAGAGGGAGAGATAGAGGTGTCAGTAGGGAGGAAAGGTTGAGAGATACGGGGGGGGTGCAGCAAAACAGAACAGAGGGAGAGAGAGGGGGAGAGAGAGCGAGAGAGAGGGGGGGGGGGGCAAGAGAGACACAGGGGAAGACTGAGAGGTAGAGAGGGGGAGAGAGAGAGAGAGACAGGGTGTGAGAGCAAGAGGGAGAGAGAGAGAGAGAGAGAGATAGAAGGTGGAGACGGTGAGAGAGTGGGAGGGAGGCAGGGAGGGAGGCAGGGTGTGAGAGCAAGAGGGAGAGAGAGAGAGAGAGAGATAGAAGGTGGAGATGGTGAGCGAGTGGGAGGGAGGCAGGGAGGGAGGGGGAGGGGGGAGGTGAGAGGAGAGGGGGGAGAGAGAGCGAGATATGCGGAGAAATAGTGCAGATAGGGTGTGGTCGTATGAACTTTAACACACAAACACACACACACACACACACACACACCGTTGGCCTGTCCTGTCAGATGTGGTTCCTTTAATCCACAGTACACACATACAGCTGTCTTTTGATTTTACTTTGTTGGAGACTTTTGTCTTATTTTTAACTGATCCTCCGATGTACAGCGCTTTGGGTACTAGAAATGCGCTCAATAATTTTAATTATTATTATTATTACTTCTTTCAGTCATCATCCATATATCAACACACACACACGCACACACACACACACACACACACACACACACACACACACATGCACACAAACACACATACACACACACACACACACACCCATCATGCAACATTAAACAGTCTTGGCCCAGTATATGTGAGTGAGTGATCCGTCAGCCTACTCGGTTGCCGGGCAGATTCCTCCCAGGGCTACTGGTCTGGGGTCCGCAGGGATCTAGTTGCCGTGTCAACTATTGGCAGTCTGGCGTCCGGAGAGCTGAATCAGCAAATCATCCATAAGCCTGCAGTGGTCCGCTCCACTGACGCCCTGATAGAGAGAGCCCTGCTGCCTCTCTCTCTCTTTCTCTCTCTCTCTCTCTCTCTCTCTCTCTCTCTCTCTCTCTCTTTCTCTCTCTCTCTCTCTCTCTCTCTCTCTCTCTCTCTCTCTCTCTCTCTCTCTCTCTCTCTCTCTCTCTCTCTCTCTGTCACTCCTGCAGCGTATGAGTTTTTCACTTTTAAATGTCTCCACTCCTCCCACCCCATCCTCATTATTTCCCCCTCTCCCCCTCCCCCCCCAACCCCCTCTCCCCCAACCCCAGGTGTCTGTGGAGATGGACATGACTAAGCCCGACCTGGCGGCCGCCCTGAAGGACATCCGGGCGCAGTACGAGACGCTGTCCGCCAAGAACCAGGTGCAGGCGGAGGACTGGTACCGCTCCAAGTTCGCCAGCGTGACTGAGGCAGCGTCCCGCAACCAGGACGCCGTCAAGCACTCCAAGGAGGAGCTGAGCGAGTACCGCCGGCAGGTGCAGGCGCGCACCCTAGAAATCGATGCCCTCCGGGGACACAACGAGGCCCTGGAGCGGCAGATGGCCGAGATGGAGGATCGCCACAGCAACGAGATTGGCGAGATGCAGGTGAGGGAGCAGGAAGAGAGAGAGAGAGAGAGAGAGAGAGAGAAAGAGAGAAAGAGAGAGATCAAGGCGTGGTGATGGTTCATGTCCTGCTGAGATGTTCCCGTCACATGACAGAGAGCTTTAGTCTTATTTGACACTCCATACCCGTTCACGTTCAGGATGGCTTCCTTCCCACAAACATCAACAAACAACAACAACATTGTACTATTTCATCGTCAATAAGGTGTAGATTTACATCAAGATTTACATGTCACCTCTAATATCACATATTGTGTGTGCATGTGTGTGTGTGTTTCTATGTGTGTGTGTGTGTGTAGGACACCATCCAGGAGCTGGAGAATGCTCTGCGCAACACCAAGGGGGAGATGTCGCGTCACCTGCGAGAGTACCAGGACCTGCTCAACGTCAAGATGGCGCTGGACATTGAGATCGCCGCCTACAGGTGGGAGGCCTCACCGACCGCTCACGTTAATCCTCATCATTCACACTCATATCTACACATTTACACAGACAACAGTAGATTCACGATACAAGATTCAAGATTCAAGATAGTTTAATGGTCACATGCACATGCAGGATATGCAGTGAAATGAAAAAAGTGCCGATGCTCAGCGGAATGTGCAACAGAACAAATAAAAATAACCAGAGAATCAAATATCCACACTAATTACAAAAGGACACTTTAGTCCAAAGTCAGGCTGAGAGCAATCATCATCAAGCATACAATCTAAGTTGTGAGTTGCTATAGAAAGAAAGAAACAACATAATTACCAGAATATGTACAGTATCTGTTTATGTCCCACAATTGGTTTCAATGCACTTTTAGCGCAATTGTGACATGTTAGCTAAGTATTCATTAGATGTATTACATTCACACATGCTAAGTCAACCTTATGTATTCATTATGCATTGGTAAGTACATTGCTGAGTGAATATGTTGTAATTCCTCCCATTTCATATGCAGTAGAGTCATTAGTAGTCATTTCTGACAAGCCTCCAGCCTGGAGCCTGTGTTTCACACTCTACTGATACTGTTCGCTTCGGACAGAATTAGATCAGGGGATTAGATGAGGAAAGAGAGAGCTTAATGAAACTTAATCTTTCATTAAGACTAGACTGGAGGTGTTCGGCACGGCAAAGGAAATTACGCATCAATCCACACTTCCACACAAATTATTTAAAATAGAAACGGGGGTTCTGGAATAGAATAGAATTTCCCATCTCGTCAATCACTTCCGATACCAAACGGTTATTCTCTCTGTGTATGTGTGTGTGTGTGTCTACCCTTGCATCTGTGTGTGTGCGTGTGTCCATAGGAAGCTTCTGGAAGGTGAGGAGTGCCGTCTGAGCAGTGTGGGCGGAGCTATGATCCAGTCCGGCTACCCGGGCTTCTCCTATTCGTCGACGCGTAGCTACACCCTGGGCTCATACAGGAAGACCGTTAGCCAAGCCTGCCGAGGAGGAAGAGGAGGAGGAGGAGGAAGAGGAGGAAGGAGAGGAGGGGGAGGAGGAGAAGGAGGGAGAGGGAGAAGAGGAGGCAGAGGAGGGTGAGGCTGAGGGCGAGGAGGAGGAAGGTGAGGACGGGGAGCAGGAGGAGGAAGAGGAGGAGGAGGAGAAGCCCAAGGGAAAGGAGGCTAAGGAGGACAAGGAGGACAAGAAGAAGGAGACCCCCTCCGCCCCCGCTGCCACCGGGAAGACCGGCAAGAACTAGGCATCTTTACCATCTTCACCACCACCACCATCATCTTCATCATCATGCACCAGTCCTGTCGCCACAACCATTCATCTGCTGTGAACTGGCACACCACTTAGCTCACCTCTGGTAGACACACACACACACACACACACACAAATGTCCACGAGCACACACACTCCAGATGCGCCACGCCTCCTCTGTGTTTTGTTCCGTCAGCGTCTTTTCATTTCTCTCTCTCTCTCTCTTTCTCTCTCTTTCTCTCTCTCTTGTCGCTCACAAGCGTTTTTTTAACGCTCCAAGCCAGCGATGTCGGGGGTCCGGGTGGTCTGGGTGGTCTGGGGGTGCAACCGAACTTGAGAAGCAGGAAGTGAACCGAACAGAGGGTTCTATGTGTTATACAACAAGCTATTGTCGCCGTGACAACAGCCCCTCATCCCAGTGATACAACATGGGCAGGGTGCTCGGGGGCTGCTGTGGCGGCGACAACGATCGTAGAACATCGCAGAACATTCTAGAACATCATCATACTGGCTCTAGCTTGCTCGACACTCGCTAGTGCAGAACAGGATCGCCATAATAGTAAGTAAGACGGCATTTAATTTATATTCTCTCCCAATTTCGACAATTTCGTCTTTCTCCCAATAGTTTGACGATGCCTATCTACAGTAAAATAAAAAAAGGTGCCAATAGCGAGCAGAAACGTAATTATATTCCGGTAGCTGATCTGGAGCTGATCTGGAAACAACATGTTTACCGGCCAACTTATACGGTGCTATTTAATTTGGACTCCTATATGTTGGAGAGTGCTATATATTTCAACTGTAGGATGTCCCACGCCCGCAAGGTGCTTTAGTTCTGTCTTTCTGTCTTTCTGTCTTTCTGTCTTTTTATCCGTCTTTCTGTCCAAAGCCACATTCCATAGCATGCGGGCACTCGACACTCACAATCTCTGTCTCGTTCGGAGAGAGAGAGAGGGAAAGAGAGCGAGGGAGAGAAAGAGTCCTGTTCGCCACCATCAACCATCCTAGTACGTTCAGCCCTTTTCACACGGACGGTAATATGTAACGAGCAAGCCACCAGATAAAGCGTCACCATCGCCATTCCTGAACCATGGCGTCGAGGGGGCGGAGCCTCGTAGGATTCTTCTGGAACGAGAGGACTGTGTGTACAAAGTTTCCCTGACGTTTGAGTTTTCGTGCGGGGGGGCGAGGTCTTTGTTCTTATTTGGTTTGAGAGGTAGGAGTGTACCGCTATGCTGCATTTCCTCTGTAGGAAAACACACTTTTTTGGAATGTTCACGGAATTTAGAGTTTGCCGCTGCTGCTGCTATATATTAGATACACATATATATATGAAAAAATATAAATTTTTAGTTTTGTTTGAAAAGTATGAATACCCCTCACCCCCCTCACCCTTGATCAACTTATTTGTCCGTAAATCGTCGTTGTCACGGAGCTAGTGGAGACGGCTTCAGATTTATCGTTTTTATCTGCACTGGAAGGCCTGGGGCGTGGCCTGTCAGTCTTGTGGAGGACGGTCAGGTGGTCAGGAGGTCAAGTGGTCAGCAGCTGGCACTGGCACCGACGGCCCTCCACACCAGTGGGCAGGACATGCGACAGGTGGTAGTGACATGGTCACATGGTACACAAGGGCTATTACCGCCACGACACCCACCCTTGTCCATCCACCCGGTTGCCATGGAAACCTGTGGAGAGGAAGGGGGCTGTGAGTGGGGGGGGAGGGGGTTGTCAAATGGGCGAGGGGTTTAGGGGGAGTTTGAGGGGTGAGACTTGCATATACATTTACATTTAGGACACTTCAGTATCCAAAGCAACTTACAAAGAGTACATTTGTTGAAAGAGAGACAGCAATATATCGCTGTGGTGCATAAAGATAAGAATAGAACAGACTTCAAGCATTCATAGCTTGGTTAATAGAACAAGTTTCATAATTGCTAGGTTGCCTGGATAATAGCTGGGATAAGAGCAGAAGTGCCATTCTGAGGGCTTCACTAACATCTAAGAACATACAATATGTTAAACAATGCCAAGTACTATTATTTAGTGCCAAGACATACACACACGCACGTTTGATTGTGGAGGCGGGGAGTCCAGCCAGGAAAGAGTGTTGCAGTAGTCGAGACGAGTGATGACGAGCGCTTGGACCAAGATCTGTGCTGCTTCACGTGTGAGGAAGGGCCGGATCTTGGGGATGTTGTAGAGAGCAATTGTACAAGATCTGGCCACAGAGGTGATGTTGGTGTTGCAGCACAGCTGGTCATCCAGTACCACGCCAAGGTTCCTCTCAGTCGGTGAAGGGGAGACTTTGATGTCCTCAATGGTGAAAAGTAAGTCCATCTGAGAGACTTCACGGAACAGACAAAACGGTTCATTATTAGTTTATTTTTGGGGGGGCATTTGCATTGAAATGAAATGCTCCAGGTTATTCAGTGTAACCCCGGTTCTCCAGTGACGAGAAAGCGTGATATCTGCAGCCTGATGGAAGAGCCAACACCTTTTTATTGACAAATATATTGATTCAACTGGTGTGAATGCATGGCCTGAGTCTTGGAGCTTGAAGCTTGAATATTTAGGGGAAGGGATTGTTCGATATTTTATATTTTTTTGGGGGGTTGTTTCCTTGTTTTGTGTTTTTTGCTTGTTGAGTGTTACAAAGTAAATCTAGAATACAATTTTAAATGGCCTTAACATGACTGCAAACTGAATCCATGCCCCCCCAACCCCAACCCCCACGTTTGACGTAGTTCCTGGTGTGGCGACGGAGAGCTAATGTTTAGCGCCTGCCAGAGCGTCCTGCTGTATTCAACTGTGACTGTGCTGCTTCCTCATGCAGTGATGTTTCCTCTCAAAGCCAAATAAAGACGTTTATGAACCAAACACCAGACTCTTCCATCTGTATCTTCACCTCAATATGTATAGAGCAACTTATAAAAATAAGTCTATATATATATATATATATATATAAAGACTAATGCATACATACCGGTATATTGACTGATTAGGATTTGATGATGGTCTATGAAAAATGTAATGAAGACATTTACTTGTCATTGGTTTAAGCTCTTGTCTTATAAACATCCTAAATATTGACTATCGTGACACAGTGATTTAAAAATAACTACACAAAAGGCTGTATTCATATAAATAATATTACCGGTATGTAGTAATATATAAGATGGCATATTCTAATGGGTTATGCTAATAATATAAGCCATTTAGTGGATGCTGTTAAGTTAAGTACAATACCATGAGTGCATACGTTTCAATATGATATGATAATGTAGTGTAACTCTTGAATAACTGTCCATCATAACTATTGATGGGGCAGGAGGTTCTGAGTATTCATAGCATACGCTGAGTGAGACGACGACGTACATCATAAAACCTCCCCACTCTACTAGCTGTGCGGCGCTAGCGTGAGCCGGCGCTAGCGTGAGCCGATGCCAGCAAGCTGTTCCAACCTTGGCACGGCGCTTCCTCTCCATGAACATCATCCATGTAAAGTGGTAGTTGGGCGGACCCCCTACACCCATCATTCCCCCATCTCGGCTTGTCCCGAGGCGCCGGCGGCCGGAGGTGATGGATGGGGCGGGTGAAGATTGATGGTGGTGGACCGTATAGCGCCGACGGCTATTAATTATCCTTGGCCTGGGCCTCGCTGTATAGACACAGGAGAGGGGCGGAGGTTGGCTTCGACGATGGAGGTGTTTGTGGAGCCGGTGCTATGGAGGGGATGGGTGGGGGGCGTTGGAGGGAGTGGTAGTGGTGGAGAAGAGGGAGGTGGAGGTAGTGGCGGAAGAGGTGAAGGTGGTGGGGGTGGTGGAGGTGAGGGTGAGGGTGGTGGAGGAGCAGGTGTTCGTGGAGGTGGTGGTAGAGGATGTGAAGGGAGTGGTGAACGTGGAGGAGGTAGAGGTGGAGGTGGAGGAGGTGGTGGTGGAGGTAGAGGATGTGGAGGGAGTGGTGAAGCTGGAGGAGGTGGAGGTGGAGGTGAAGGTGGTGGTGTGGGTAGTGGAGGTGGAGGTGGAGGAGGCAGAGGTGGAGGTGAAGGTGGAGGAGGTGGTGGTGTTGGTGGTGGAGGTGGAGGTGGAGGTGGAGGTGGAGGTGTAGGTGAAGGTGGTGGTGGTGGTAGTGGAGTTTGAGGTGGTGGTGGTGGAGGAGGTGGAGGCAGAGGTGGAGGTGAAGGTGGAGGAGGTGGTGGTGTTGGTGGTGGAGGTGGAGGTGGAGGTGGAGGTGGAGGTGAAGGTGGTGGTGGTGGTAGTGGAGTTTGAGGTGGTGGTGGTGGAGGAGGTGGAGGTGAAGGTGGTGGTGGTGGTAGTGGAGTTTGAGTTGGTGTGCTAATAACTGCATCTTCAGCGCTGTGTAAAGTCTGTATCAGCACTAAGTATAAAAAGGGTCATAAAAATTTGAAGTCTAAAGTCATTAAAAACTTATGTTAGGTACTAGCCAACAAAGACAATCTTTTTCTCATGAAGTAATAAATCAAGAATATGATGTTGAATAAGATTGGATCGGTTGTTGTGGGAGTGCGTGTGTGTTTGGTGGTGGTTGGCATAATTGGCCTCACCTGGCCCAGTTAGAGTCTGGGCCAGGTCATACGTCAACTATGTTTTATTTAGTAATGTGTAATAAAAACACATTATATGTCGGGACTGTGTACTAATAATACAACGTGACACAAACAGCCCTGTGTGTGAGATATTGGTGGTATTTTACAAATGAAGGATTAACATATTATTCATCAACACGCTAATTGCTGCTTTTATGACCATAATCACCGTCCACTAAAATAGAGATAAGAGTCAGGATAGGATATCTGCTAAAGTCTGCCGTTCAACTCCTGTTTCCTCCTCTGGGCCTGTCTATAAACCCATTGATAGTCTATGTGTGTGTGTGTGTGTGTGTCTCTACATTATCAGTATCTATATCTCTATAGTATCTGTATCTATAGTAGCTATCTGCAGTGGTGGGGTGGATGAGCTAAGCCAAAGATTCATTGCTTCTTTCGCTGGAAGCACAGTTCACACAACATTATCTCGCTTTGGATAAATGTGTCTGCTAAATGACTAGACGTATGTTTCATAACCATAAAGCTAATATAGAAATAGAAAGCTGTAGGTATATAGATACATTGAAAAGTTCACATTTAGTCATTCGGCGGACTACGCTTTTATCCAAAGCAGTTTATAAATGAGGCTGACAACAAGTTATATCCACAGCAATCAAAGCACAAGGTTAGCAGATTGCTGTTTAGTAACCTTGTGTTCTTAATGGCCTCTTCATTTATCAGCTCCAGTCACTAAACGATGGTTCCCGTGCAGGTTCGGATGTAGCTCTGCACTTCAGCCTCATTCCATGTTGCTGGGCAGGCCACGCCCTGCGTATCGGACACACTGTGAGTGATGGGGACTGGATCTATACCTATGTCAGCCCACACACACACACACACACACACACACACACACACACACACACACACACACACACACACACACACACACACACACACACACACACACACACACACACACACACACACACACACACACACACACACACACACACACACACACACACACACACACACACACACACACACACTCACACATACACTGCACTGCACACACTGACATACGTGCACAAACTCTCATGCACATACGTGCACACGTGTGAATTATGACTTGGGTGTGGTTGCAGGTACAAACCGGACGTGTTATAAATCTGCAGATGTTGCCACCTTGCAGAGAGCGAGAACGGAGAGAGAGAGAGAGAGAGAGAACGAGAGAGAGAGAGAGAGAGAGAGAGAGAGGGGTCAGGATTCATCGTCATCAAGGGAAACATGATCAATTCCCAATCTACGCAGTTCAGGGCCGGGAGTGTGACATACATTCTCCACCCTCCACCCCCCTCCACCACCCTCCCCATTCCTCCACCCTCCACCTCTGCACCAACCTCCCCATCCCTCCACCCTCCCCATTCCTCCACCCTCCACCAACCTTCCCATCTCTCCACCCTCCACCCCTCCACCACCTCCATCCCTCCACGCTCCCATCCCTCCACCCTCCACCCTCCACCCCTCCAGCCTCCCCATCCCTCCACCACCCTCTCCCCTCCTCCACCATCCTCCCCATCCTCCACCCCTCCACCACCCTCTCCCCTCCTCCACCATCCTCCCCATCCCTCCACCCCTCCACCACCCTCTCCCCTACTCCACCATCCTTTCCACTCCACCCTGACCACTGTGTGCCTCTATACTATAGGACCCCACTGTCAGCACCGTCTACACCCCTATGGAGGTGCATACATAATACAGCAGCCTTCCCCTCCACCGCCCCTACAGGCTTCTCTCCCCCACCGGGGAGGGGGAGAGAGGGGGGGGGGGGGGGGGGGGGATCAGATCAGTTCTCAACCACAACGGTCACAGCCCTCCCCCCTCCCTGTCTCCCTCTCTGTTGTCGCCGCTCCCAGTGAGTCCACACCCTGCGTCCCAGCTCAGACCTCTGGTGGTTTTGTCAGAGTAAGCATATATACAGTATATAGCTTAGTAGCTCAGAAACACGCTGGGGTCGTTTGACCTTGTGCCGGCACCATGCTGCCGTGTTGAGAAAGCGTTGTCTTGTGAAAAAGGTCTGTTAGGATGACTTGGAACGTTCAGGGACCTGCGAGTCACACAAAAGGAAACTGGATTTCCTTCATGTCCACAGTGAACGAAGTGTGGGGGTGTTTTAAGCATTGAAGAGAGCTGAGTCACACATTTTGTTTTTTAAATTATTTTTCTCCCTCTCTCCCTCTCATTCTCTCTCTATCTCCCACTCTCTCTTTATCATCCTCTCTCTCTCTCTCTCTCTCTCTCTCTCTCTCTCTCTCTCTCTCTCTCTTTATTTCCTATATATCATCACCTCCTCTTTCCTCTCTTTGTTTCACTTTTGTCCCATTCACACCTTCCATCTTCCCCCCTCCCTCCCTCCCTCTCCCCCCCACCCCCCTCCTTCCTGCTCTCCTCCCTCCCTCCCCCTCCCTCTCTATATATAGATTTCTGCATTGCAGATGTCCCAGTCCTGCAGTTCCTCCAGACTGGCAACTCAGAAACCCAACCTCCATTTGGACATTTTTTTATTCTTAGAATTTGTGTGACAAAAAAACCCCTGAAAAAAAAAAGAATCCCCCCCCCCTCCGCTAAACCCAGCTGACAAATGTGTGTGTGTGTGTGTGTGTGTGTGTGTGTGTGTGTGTGTGTGTGTGTGTGTGTGTGTGTGTGTGTGTGTGTGCTGTACAGAGGCAAGAGTAGGTCCATATGTCATGCTGTATATACTACACACACACACACACACACACACACACACGCACGCACACACACACACGCACACACACACGCACACACACACACACACACACACACACACACACAGACACACACACAGAGCATGACCAAGCAAAGTCAGCCAGGGCTGCACCAAGGTTGTGCCGTCCCAGCAGGCAGCAGCACCCACGCCTCCGCCAGCCAGCGACGGCACCTTGAAACTCGCCACGGTCACCGCCCATCACCAACACTCAACACCACCAACACACACACGGCACTCACACTGCAACACTACAAATATGGCTTAGAATTCAAAAGACAAAAGATATATATTCTTCATTTTTGTGAAAGTTAAGTGACATTGTCATGTTTTCATTCTTATTCTTTTTTTTTTTAAATGTTTTAATTTCTACTGTTGTCCTGTACATTCTGCTGTGACAGTCACATTTCCCCGTCTGGGATTAATTAAGTTGTCTTAAACGCTGAAATGTCAAAACGTTAAAGACATTACTGTGAGTTATAAAACACATTACTACTCCGGAATGTAATTAACAGCTGCATCGTCTATAATGGTTGACACATGAGGTACATGGTTAATGGGTTTACTGTTGAACATCACCATACATACATAGACTAATAAATATATGAAACATTTTTGTGCAAAAGCAGCAGTGGTGCAGTGCATCATTTATAACAAGGTTCTGTTTCACTGGTTTGGTGTTTGGTGCCGTAGGCTGACGCTGCTCTGGGGTCTGAAGCACAAGAACAAGTCTTTATAATTTATTTATCAGAATGCAGTGTTTTTAACGACTTAATGTATATCCTAAACTTTAAGGATATTTGATTAAGTGTAAATGATCAGGTAGGCCTATTAAGAGGTATCAAAGAAACATTACACTGGAATAGGCCTAACAACTGCACCTGCCAGATAGATACTTTCAAAATACTTACATGTGAAATGTTACAATTTGAGTTAAAATGATGATAATATTACTTTACTTACTCGGTTTTGGTTATTCATTATATTAGGTCTACATCTTGTATTTCAATGAGTGTAATTATATTAGACTGGCATAGGCTTAATGTTATGACACATTTAAGTGTGATATCAAGGTCAAATGCATAAAAAATGCATTAATATTTGAACATCATATCCAATAAAAGAAGGAAATGTATTTAGTAACGTATTTCTCCATAATGCTTTAGATTAAGAGACTGTTAGCAGAATAGGGCTTCCTGAGATCGTATATTTACTACAGTACTGTGGAAGTGGGGATGAGTGACTGTCCAAAACACGGCGCGGTCTGTGGGCTTTTGCCGCCACCTGGTGGTACAACTGAGAATTGACCGTGGGCCTCCAGACAAGACGTTTATCAGCGTCAGTATCGTGTTGCGTGTGCAATAAAAACACAATGTATGAAGGTCTATTGTTTTGTATTAATATTATAACGGAAGGCTGAATACTCCACATACATATAAATCGCTTTTAAAATGTATAAGATAAGATAAGATAGAACTTTATTAATCCCGAAGGAAATTCTTGTATGCGTTTTTTAGCCTACAAAATAACACAAATTAACCCAAAATATATCAAAATATCAATGTTTAACAAAGTAGGAATGCAACACTAAACGCGACAGCGTTTTTTGTAATGCCAAAGCCATAACACCGTCGGCATATATTTACTGAACAATATTTATAATAATAATAATATAAATAAAATATGATGATTATTATTATGATTATTATTATTATTATTATTATTATTATTCATAATAATAATAACAACAATAATAATAATCATACTACTTCTAATAATAAAAACAATTCAAATTCACTTTATTTGTGTAGCCCCTTTCATAGGGAGATAATAAAACTCAACAACAGTCCAAATAAAATAAGTTAAGGCTATATGAAACACAAAAACAAATGAAAGAACAAGTAGACAATAAGTACCAAAACAGAAATACTGAAATAAAAGGAATCAATTACAAGCAAGAGCATACAAATTTCAATCATCAATATTATTTTTTTAGATTGGAAACTTCTCTAGCATAAAATCCCGCGTACCACCTGCTGTCCCCGACCACAGGTAGAAACACACTGATATATATATATATATATATATATATCTATATCTATATATATATATATATATATATATATTGCGGTCTATGGTACGCTGCCTGTATTTATACAAGCACCAAGGGGGCGGGGCCAGAGGACAGAGACACGGGGAGCTGAGCTGTACCGCTAGAGATTGCTGCTGTTGTCCATCTGCGGAGCACAGCGACAACACATCTGTTGTTGTTTTCGTCTACAGAAACGGGGACAGAAACGTCTTCGTGTTCGGGTCAGTGGTTAGTAGTTAGCAGTTAGCAGTCGACACACCATGACGGAACTACGGCACCGCGGAGCGCCAGACACCGACCCGCCATCGGATGACAAGGTAACCCGGGGTTCCATTCCCTCCGTTTGGAAATGCTTTAGCTTTAGCCGCCACCCCCCACCCACACACTGCTAGTCTGTCAAAAGGCAGAAAGGCAAAAGCAACGCACAACCCCCGCGATTACTAGCGACCACAATGGCTGCTGTTGGTGTGACGTGGTCGCCTGGCTCTAACACAGCTGGCGTCTTTACTCTGAGAATTGGTGAAAGTGTGGAAGGCCAGGGGTTCCCAAGCTCCGGCCCGGGAGCCAGAACGGGCTGCGGTCGAGCTGGGCGGTGGGTCGCTGCTTGGCGGAAGATGTTTTCTGAGTATGGGGGGTTGGGTTGGGTCCCATGGAAAAATCCTTGGTCTTTGAAGGATGCTTCTTAAAATAAACGTGTTAGTCCTAATTGTGTCCCAGAGAATTGCCGAAGCTAAGAGAGGGAAGCCCCTGAAAGCCATTCATTTAGGGACATTTTGTACTGTTATACTGTTTAACTCTTACAACATAACTTATGGTCGCCAAACTATTAATCCCACTTCAATTTTGGGAGTGACATTGTTAAGGTGCTTGATATTCCCCTGGAGCTATTTTTAACGCTAAAAAAATAGTTTATCCTACAGTGCTACTCACTCACATCCAATCCTAATAAGAAAAAGCTACATTATGTATTGTTGTTTATTACTACGTCAATACTGAGATTGAAGCTAATTTCCATAAGCAGTTGAAATAAGCTTCAATCTCTTTCAATCTCTGTGTTCATTGATTTGCCTGACAGAGGCTTTGAGTCTGTGTATGTAATTGTCAACATCACTTTGATGCAGTATACAGTCAACAACATCCAAATGGGAGCTGATGCTTCTTCCAAGCAGCATTAGGCCTAAATTACACTCTAATTTGTCCTCATAGCCACAACCACAAGGCTGCTGCTCTCCATGTTGTTGTGTACATCTTCAGCCCAACGCCAATACTGGACTATGTTCGTTGCTGTCTGTGAGCGTTGGCTGTTCCCTGTACTAAAGCATTCTTCCCTGGAAACACTGATCCCAAGGCCTAAACATGAGCAACAAGCATTTGTCCTGTACTAATGCAATCCCATTAGCAAGTCATTGACAATGTTGGGCTTTTGACTTCTTAATGCAATATAATTCAAATCGATCATGACCATAAAGAAGATAAAATGGCTATATATATCTGTAGGGTATCTGTAGTTAATGTTTAATTGATATTATGGCTGAGAGTTTTTAGGGTCTGCCAGTGTATGTTGAATAATGCCAGCATATTAGGCGTACAACTTTTTGTTGGTGTCTCAATAAGTGTCTAGTTTGCATTAATTTGCGTCCGGCTACCACATAAGTCACATGGTTTAACTGGGTTCCCCTCAATGGCTTTATTGGCTTATGATAATATTGTACCTCACCTTGCACACAACCAAATTATCAAGGGGCAGAAAAACCATCTCAACATGTCCGACTTTAAGCATCCATGTTTAATGTTCTCATTACCTCATATCAGCCTTGTAATATTGAGGAAGTGTAGGCTGTTCAAAGTACTAGTGATATTGCCAATCATTCCCTAGAGGATCAATGCAGTGGTGTCCTGATATCCTCTCCTTCTTGGAAATGTGTTGTGTGCTTCATAAATGTCATGTAAATCTGCTTCCGAGGGAGTAACATCCGTTTAACATCCGAGAGAGGGAGGGGCTTCTGTCTCTGTTGCGCCATGTTTCGGATATAGCTTGGTCAAATTCTACATCAAACGCCCATATTTGGTCTGCTTGTTGTGGATTGTTATTCTTCTCACTGTTAATTGACATACACATCTCCACGTCACATGGAGTAAGAAATTACAACATTAGCCTGTCCCAGCGTAGTCGCCTGGTAATTAGGTAAGAGACTTCTGGTTCTGTCCATACCCGTGAGACCCCTGGCCAGTATGTTACCCTACCCAGTTGTCTCTCAGTGGAGGCTGGAAACCAGTGTGGGGCCGGTTCACATACTGTATGATCATGTAGCTAGCTAGCTAGGAACATCATGGATGACCTTCTGATGATGAAGCTGCTTCACTGGGACACCAATTATGATTCTTTTAATAGATCTAAACATGTACCACAATGTCCCTCTTTAGTATGATGGAAAATTCACATTGGTTGGCACGGTTAATCCACTAGAAAGTTATTACATTCTGCAAATGTACTAATCTCATTCTCTCATTACTTTGTGACTTGGGCGTATCTTAATTCACTTCAGAACACTACTGAAGAAAGCCACTCTGGAGGGCCCCTGCCAAGTGATACAGGAAGTGCGTGTATGGTGGAGGGGTCTCTTTGCATGAAGCACAAGGTCTATTTTTAACCCGAACGGCATCCTGAGTGATGATGGGATGGTATCCATGGAAACAAACCTGAAGGTTCCGCCAGGGCAACGGCAGCTGTGTAACAGGAAAGAAAAAAGTTGTGTGTGTGTTTATTGCAACATGCCGCCTTGTTCTCTGTGCTATATATGTTTAAGAACCTCATCGTCATCTCTCCTGGCTCCCATGTTGTGCCTATTCCTCTGAAGAGCATTGAGCATGAGTGCTCCCTGCTCCCCCCCCCCCCCCCCTGAATACCTTATATCTGTTCAGGACAAACTATATTGGTAACAGAGCTTTTGGCGAAGGCAGGAGAGGAGCTTACGATGGTTTAAACCCAAAGCTGTATTGTCCTTTGCTTGCCCATGATGTATATTTTTAGCTGACGCTAGCAGGGGCGAGCGTGGACATTTCATTCACACACTGCCAAGCGTATTCCATATTAGATGATGGATTGTTTTAGTTGATTGAAAAGGTCACTCAAAGTCAACAACTGCTGAATCGTTGCTTCTGTTCAGCTGAGCTTGGCTTAATGGTGTCCATTTTGTATTTAGTTCTCCTAAAACCAACCAATCCATTACTCTGACTAGGGAGAGCGAAGTGCAGGCAAATAATGGTAAAAAGAACAGAACTAGTCCAAGTAACTGTTGACCTTGGTCTTCCTCTGTAGTGTGAGATATTAACACTGTCCATTTGGGGGAACCATGTGATCTACACAGTCCATGGATGAGCAGCCATGGACCAAAACAAAGTGTGTGTGTGTGTGTGTGTGTGTGTGTGTGTGTGTGTGTGTGTGTGTGTGTGTGTGTGTGTGTGTGTGTGTGTGTGTGTGTGTGTGTGTGTGTGTGTGTGTGTGTGTGTGTGTGTGTGTGTGTGTGTGTGTGTGTGTGTACAGTAGTGCATTAGGTTAATGAGACACCAGCCATTCAGCTAAGCAGCAGGAGAGCGTAGCAAACCATCTGCTGTGTGGACGAGAGGTGAGGATGCCTGGCCTAGTATGGTCAAGAGAGATGTAGAGAGGATGTGGCTGCAACAGGAAAAGAGAGAGAGAGAGAATCACCAGGCTCAGTCTGACGATGTATGTGTGTGTAATCCTGTTCTCGGTGACGCCCACTCCGCGTTGACCGGTTGCCATGGCGAACCCATCAGGGGCGGTCAGACCGCAGAACAGATGGAGCTGGCGGGAGGGACAGAGGCTATTTGGCTGAGTGGACAAACAAGACCACGCCAGACCACGCCCCCAGCAGCGCACACACATGCCAGACCACGCCCCCAGCAGCGCACACACACGCCAGACCACGCCCCCAGCAGCGCGCACACATGCCAGACCACGGCCCCCGCGCACACACGTCAGACCACGTGCACTGAACTAGAAACGCTGCAGAATGCATTCGTAGCTTGGAGGATTTTATGTAAACACAACGCTCTGCAGGAAGTCCTCTGCAGTGCTAGTGCTTGTGCTTGTGTGCTTGTGCACGAGGGATAGGATAAACCGTAAGGAAAGAGACTTACCTAGCCGAGGTAATGGTATAAGGTTCATGTTGTTCTACCAGTTGGGAGGTGTACTGGGAGGAGACCCCGGGGCAGACCCAGAACCCGCTGGAGGGATTATATATCTCGTCTGGCCTGGGAACGCCTCGGGTAAAGAGTGTGGCTGGGGAGAAGGAAGCCTGGGGGGCCCTGCTTAGCCGGCTGCCACCGCGACCCGGCCCCGGATAAGCGGATGAGAATGGATGGATGGATGGATGGATGTTCTACCAGTTTGGTCCTTGTGCCTGATGGGGAAATACAGTTGGTGCTGTTCTACAGACAAGTACAGACGTATGTGTGTGTGTGTGTGTGTGTGGTGGTGTGTGTGTGTGTGTGTGTGTGTGTGTGTGTGTGTGTGTGTGTGTGTGTGGTGTGTGTGTGTGTGTGTGTGTGTGTGGTGTGTGTGTGTGTGTGTGTGTGTGCGTGTGCGTGTGTGTGGGATGGTTTAAGCAGACTCACCTGGCTGACTAGTCTGGGGCTGGGCGAGGCTGCACTGTGGTGTATTGACTAATCGATGCCCACAGGTTAAACCAGCCATCGACACACAGACACACAGACAGACAGACAGACAGACACACAGACACACAGACAGACAGACAGACAGACAGATAGATAGATCGCTAGCAGCTACCACTTGCTCTGACAAGCTTTATTCGACTACAAACTAACTACACTAAACCTGTTTATTCAACGTCCACCTGTGTCCTTGGATTGGAGAAGCCCAGCAGACAGTACGCTATGTTTCTGTTAACTGAACTGTACTGATCTCTGTCTGTATACATGGAGTTCTGGTTGCTCAGACCTTTTATAAGTCAGTTAGCTGAGATAGCAGCCAGCCACCGATGTAACATCCATAGGTGGAAGTCCATTAATAGAATCTCCACTTTTTGTTTGTGTTTATCACAATACAAGCATTTAAAAACTTACAGCATTCATGAGATGCTGCAGTATCTAGTACTACAACTCTCGAGCCAGCGGAAACCGTCGGTCTCCGAACAAGTCTTAGGCGTTCTTAGTGCACACATTCAACGATTCAAAAACAAACAAAAAAGTGACATGTCTAGCGTAGCACCATTGGTGCCAAAGTACTGTCCTACTTTCATTTTCTTATGGGTCAGCAAGTTAGTGGAAGTAAACAAACCCTGGGCATGCCCAGTAGCTTCCATACTCTGTAACCTGCTGGACACATTTTTCTAATAACAATGGAAGTCTTTTGTTTCCCTATTTATCGCTAACTGTGTGTGTGTCTGCCTGTCTGTCTGTCCGTCCAGGGCTCAGAGAGCGAGCTGAAGGACGGGGCGTCTGACAGCGACTCCAAGGTGGACTCCGGGATCCCGGAGGTGCCGGTCCCGTCGGATGACACACCAGAGGTCCTGAACAAGGCCCTGTCCGGGCTCTCCTCAA
This sequence comes from Coryphaenoides rupestris, assembly GCA_002895965.2. NCBI lineage: Eukaryota > Metazoa > Chordata > Actinopteri > Gadiformes > Macrouridae > Coryphaenoides > Coryphaenoides rupestris. The sequence goes on from PIJE02000056.1 coordinate 562,739, forward strand.
GGTAGGCTGGGCTGGACCCTAACCCTGGAGCATCACAGACCCTAACCCCACCACTTATTTCACTAGACCTAACCCTAACCCCAACCTCAACACCTGTGTGCAGATGGAAGAACTGGTGGGTTCGAGGGATTCTGACACTAGCCATGATCTCCTTCTTCTTCCTCATCATTTACATGGGCCCCATAGTGCTCATGATGATCGTGAGTACACACACATACACACACACACACTCCATATATATATATTCCAGTGTATGAGGGTGTGTTTGTCTCCACAGGTTCTCTGTGTTCAGATCAAATGCTTCCAGGAGATCATCACCATTGGCTACAGCGTGTACCACTCCTACCACCTGCCGTGGTTCAGGACGCTCAGCTGGTGAGGACACACGCACACGTGTTTCTGGCATGCGAGTTTCTACTGGCATTCATTGTGCTCCAACTGTGTGGAAAAAAACATATCAAGAAATATATCACAAATAATCAATTTTATTCATTGCTCTATAGTTAGTAACAAATAATAAACAGTGTTTCTGTTTTTATCAGCAATATTTGTTTCCATTATTTATATTTATTGTCCATCACCTCTGCCAGCTTCTATGATTGGTCAAAATGGTAGCCTTTCTGACTTCATCCTGAACACCTTCTCTAACTTCATGACTTCAGGTTCAGTCTATGAGCACAATGGATGCCTCGTTTACCGAGCTAGCTAAGCTCGCTACTGGATATATGTTGTATAATTTTGGTATAATTCCTCAAACTCAGGTACTTCCTGCTGTGCGTCAACTACTTCTTCTACGGTGAGACGGTGACGGACTACTTCTTCAGCCTGGTCCAGAGGGAGGAGCCGCTGCGCATCCTCAGCAAATACCATCGCTTCATCTCCTTCGCCCTCTACCTCACAGGTACACCAGCCACCGCCGTTAGTTAGTATGATGATCAGGGTCCAGCTTTCCCATCTAAAGGCTTCTGGGTTCCATCCTCAACCACTACTTGTAGGCACCCTCGAGCAAGATGCACCCCTACCTTCTCCTTAATGACCTGTGTTTGAATTCACCGTAAGGGATTTTGGTCTGTTAAAGGTCCTGTATGTAACAATAATTAATCTATTCAGGAACTACATGTAGGAGTTTACATGCACAAATCACTTTAAATTGCCAGTTAATGAGCAGGTTGTGGTTGACATTAAAACATGAGAGCTTCCCCGACTATGTTGCGTAGAACAGCTTTTGGGATGATTTCTCTTATATTTGAGTCGGGTCGGATATCACGGGAAAAAGAAACATGTAAGTGACATGTAAGCATGGATAATGAAACATATCTATTTTATAGCTTTTTAAAATGTGTACAAGGTTTAATTATGATTAGAACTAACATTAGTTTCTGATTATTATGATGATTGTTATTGTCTCAACCCACGGAGATCAGAATGCACTGATTCTTACATTTAGTACCTTTTAAATGATTAAATAGTTGTATTAAATAGTAATACTTGTTTCTAAGCGGGTTTCTTTTGCAATTCCATTGTTGTCTATGTGTAGGGCTTATTTATTTAGTATTTTGTGAAGTCGCTGGTCTCTTCTAAGCAGTACAGCAGACTGCTCTCCACATGTGTAGTGAAGCTTTCCTTCGACGGAGGAGACTTCCTGTGAGGAGACTTCCTGTCGCGTGTCTGACGCTTGTGACGCGTGAAGAGAGAGAGCAGATAAACAGGAAGTAGGAAGCAAGGAAGGAAGGAAGGAAGCAAGGAAGGAAGCCTTGTGCCTATTTTGGCGGGCTGAACACTGCGAGTGTCAGTCACATGACGACACCATATCGGCTCCTATACTATATACAGTTGTGGTCAAAAGTTTACATACACTTGTAAAGAACATGTTTTTTGTGACAAAGAAGTACCGTATTTGTCCTCCAATCACTCCATCACAGAAAAATAAGAGTTGTAGAAATTATTGGAAACTCTGGACTGCCATGACATACATGTTCTTGTATGTAAACTTTTGACCACAACTGCATGTTAAAGACACAAATTACACCCAATCTCTCTCTCTCGCTCTCACTCTCACTCTCTTGCTCACTCTCTATATGGGTCGCTCTAATTTTAGTCCGCCATAGATGGCACACACCTCCCCAAGTTAATTCCTCCCCAGGCACAACAAAGACGAGTCTGTTTCTCTCTCTCTCTCTCTCTCTCTCTCTCTCTCAGGTTTCTGTATGTTTGTCCTCAGCCTGGTGAAGAAACACTACCGCCTGCAGTTCTACATGGTGAGTGGTGGTTGTCCTCTAACCCCCCCACCCTCAACCATCGCCACACACACACACACACACACACACACACACACACACACACACACACACACACACACACACACACACACACACACACACACACACACACACACACACACACACACACACACACACCAACTCTGGTGTCGACGTCCGGTCACCTATTGCATGCTCATGTGACATATTCTTGATTTATTTATATATTTATATTATGTTTATTTATATATACAGTATAAATAATATATATGTAATATATTTGGAGTCTGCAGCCAGATGTGTCAAGATGTAGTTCTACAACGTGACATTCCTCCAGAGGTTTTTGTTTTTCCCATAGAGCGGTGACAGACATGAATTAACCAGAACCGCCAAATGGACCAAAGCGAATTTAGTTGGACAACAACCCTCATTGTGTCTCAAACAGCGCTGCGGTACAAACAGCATGTGACACGATAACCACTCAGTCACTTTGAACTGCCCTTCTCCTCCCCTCCCAAAAGTCCTCCAGAGATGGCTGATGTATTTCTAGTAATGCATAGAGAGAGTGCGCGCAGGCTGCTGGGTTGAACTCATAATTACAGTAATCGCCACACATGTCAAGCCGAGTCTTTCCACCGTGCCTCCTGGTCCTCTTGACTCCCTGTAGCAGCGCTGTAGTGCGCTAGCAGAGCACACACACTCGTGGTTTAGCTTTCAGTTCCTCTCCCACGCAGTAGCCCGTGGCGCAAGCCCGCGCCACGGCCATCACTTAGAGCACTCATTTTCCGTTAGCCGCGCAAACCATTGTATTGAAACTTTTGAAGATACCCCCCCTCCCCCCACACACACACACACACCACACGCACACACACACACACACACACACACACACACTTTATCTGGACTGAAGAGTGCATGAACATCACATGACTCCCATACTGTATGCTTACTGTTTACTGACTCCATTTCCCATCCATAAATCATAGTTTGAAAATGTTTGTGATCCTTTTTGGTTTCACACTTTAAGGCGGTGGCTCTTTGTGCTTCAGTGGAAACACTGTTTTGATCCTTCCTCCTCCCCTTCCTCCAGTTTGGTTGGACCCATGTGACCCTGCTGATCGTGGTGACCCAGTCACATCTCATCATCCACAACCTGTTTGAGGGCATGATCTGGTAAGCTGTCGGCGCACCCTAACAATGATCAGGTGGCCATTTTGAAAAACACTGCCAAACGAAGCCCATGTGATGTCTGCTTTAAGATGGGAGGGATATATACACCGCCCATACATGGTGTACACCCTGTGGTTTATTCTGCAAATACAGATCCTGAGAAGGTGTACTTTATTTGTGTTTATAGAATGTGGGTGCCACAGCAGGATGGTAATATAAATACAAATAAAACGTCCATATAAGAATATGCTAATATCTCCAGAAAATATATCAATACTCAACATGAGTACTAGAAATGTATACATAGAATGTAAATGTAAACATTACATAACATTTGAGGGAAAGCTGCGTGACCTATGTGTGTTGGTGTATTGGGTTGTATCGTGTATTTGCTTGTGTCGTGTGTTCACTTAGCCAGCAACTAGAGAATACACCCCGGGCAGAACATTTGCAGCAGACAACATCCAATTTCCCACCTTTTATGAGGCACAGCATGAAACACATTGCTGTGATTGGGTTGCAGTGTTGAGGGTCGTCTAGGCGATGCTTTGGGTGTGTGGTTGGATGTCTTCAAGTCACTGTCTGTCTCGTCAGGTTCATCGTGCCGATCTCCTGCGTCATCTGTAACGACATCATGGCCTACATGTTTGGCTTTTTCTTCGGCCGCACCCCCCTCATCAAGGTTGGTTGCAGTACACTGGTTCTTGCTAGGTTTCAGCCGCTGTGAAATGTCTGACTTGGCCGATACCTATATTTGTAAGCTAGCGATCCATAGGCTGGGCTGCATCAACAGTTGGTGTCAGGAATGGGACGATAATGTTATTATTTTTTTCGACGCATAAATATATAGTAAAAAAATTACAACATTTTGGGCGATGCGATGAGTGTGCGTCCCTAGTCCTTGCTCATATGAAATTATAATTCAATCCTTCTTGTTTCCATAGCCAATCACAACAATGAAACTTTTTTGAAAGATATTGCCCAAATTAAAGACAAAAACAGCCTTTAGTCATATGGAGAAGATCTTCTTAGAATCCCTTTCCTTTTTTATTCAGACAGGCTTTTTGTAAGCCTGAGCTTATTTTTGTTCCTTCTGATTTGTCTTGCCCACCTCTTTCATTGATTTGATTTACTTTTGTGTTTGGTGTTTGGTGTCTGTTACGCCTTTTTTATTATTGTATTGTATTACTGTATTATTGTATTGTATTACTGTAAAGCACTTTGTGATTCTGTATCTGAGACAGGTGCTATGCAAATACATTTCACTTACTTACGTTTTAAAAGATCAGTTGTTGATGCACGTCAGCCCCTTGCTAACCTTGTTTCCATATCTCTGCCGTCTCGGTTGCAGTTGTCCCCGAAGAAGACCTGGGAGGGCTTCATCGGCGGATTCTTCGCCACCGTCGTGTTTGGAATCCTGGTAAGATAATCAATCACTATTGATCCATGGATCACTGTGGTCTGGAGGTGAACCATGCCTGTGTACTTGTGCTGTGATTGTGACGATTGGTGGATGACTATCTTTATAGCCGAGGATAGTTAGGAGTGATCACAGTAGCGTCAGGATGCTAACATGTATTATATACACACTAGCCTTCTGTTCATCATCTGTATAATGATGATTAGATACACTATGCTTGCGTCCTGATGTAACAGTCAATGGTGAGCTACATTATGCTAGCCTCTTGAGTTATAATGCCGATAAATTATATTATGGCAGGTTCCTGATGTACAGTACAACAATGATTAGCTACATTATGCTAGCTTCCAGATGCATAACAATAATTCCCTACAACATGCTAACTCTAAGATGTATCACACCCCCTCCCTCCAGCTGTCCTATGTGATGGCGGGCTACTGCTACTTTGTGTGTCCCGTGGAGTTCAACAACGACACCAACCGCTTCCAGGTGGACTGCGAGCCCTCGGAGCTCTTCCAGCTGCAGGACTACGCTCTGCCCGCGGTGCTGGAGTCCCTCACCGGATGGGTCAGCATCGTCTTCCACCTCCCATGGGCCTTCATTCACCCAGCGGCCATCTTGGTTCTAAACGCTAGGGTGGCGGGGATTGTATGCGGATTACCGCAAGATGGAACCAAGATGGCCGCTGGTGGATAAGGCTTAGTAAAATAAAAAAAATCACTCACATCTTGGAACATGACTTTGGAAAATGTCCGACAGGCTGAATAAAGGACTTTGTTGTTTCTCTTTCGCTGTGTCTGTGTCTCTCCGTCTCTCTCTTTCTTCCTCTCTTCCTCTCTCCCTTGCAGACGACGGTGAGACTCTACCCCTTCCAGATCCACAGCATCGCCCTGTCTGCCTTCGCCTCCATCATGGGCCCCTTCGGCGGCTTCTTCGCTAGCGGCTTCAAGAGGGCCTTCAAGATCAAGGTGTGTGTGTGTGTGTGTGTGTGTGTGTGTGTGTGTGTGTCTGTCTGTCTGTCTGTCTGTCTCTCTGTCTCTGTCTCTCTCTCTCTGGGGGGGGCATTCAGTTGGCCTTGGGAAATAAGATGGCCACCTTTTCGTTCATCCCTATTTTTATCGTCATTTTTATTATTATTAATATGCAAGTGAAGTACCTTAACTCAATAACGTAACTTATATGTGTACCAGGACAGAGATAGACAGACGATGTATGATATGATATTCTCTAATAAATTCGTAGCTTAACATTTTGAAGCCATGCCATTGTCACTAAGACAGTGAAAGCTACGGAAAAGTGACATGGGGTGCATATACCTGCACCTTTGACCTAGACCATCCCCCTGGGTCTTCCTCTAAAGTCCACTATACACGCAAGATATTTCTTAACAGTACATTGCAAAATATATACGGAAAAAAGTATATTTAAAAAAACTACTTATGTCATGGTTCTAGCTGTGTTGCCTCTTCGTTCATCTCATCCCTGTCACCATTTTCTTTTGTCCTGCCCAGGATTTCGCCGACACCATCCCGGGCCACGGAGGCATCATGGACCGCTTCGACTGCCAGTACCTGATGGCCACATTCGTCAATGTCTACATCGCCAGCTTCATCAGGTAAAACGGCCACCAGAACAGAACCACAACCCAGACCGTATAATACGACATAATATACTGTGCCTTGGCGGGAGTGGAAGGCAAAAAGTGTTGTTTTGTACAAAACTGGAGGAGGAGGACCTTTTTGAGTCACTCACTTTTCGTGCAGAACAGCAATGCAAGGTGTGGGGGGGATGGGAAACATTTCAAAACACAAAGTTATGAAAAGACGGTATCAGAGTCACAGAGATGCGTGTAAGCGGTAGATTGAAGGAATCGGGTCCTAGTGTGTCATCTGCACCGGTGCCGTCTGCACTGTGGCAACAAGGAGATCTGTCATAAATCTTTTTACGGATGTAACTTTCTTTTTCTTGATAGCATTGATGTTCGCTGTCTCTTACCCCCTCCCCCCCACATGTCTGTCTGTGTTTTTTTATATTTGTTTGTCAAGTGATTAACCGTCTCCCCTCCTCTTCCTCCTCCTGCACCCCAGGGGTCCCAACCCCAGCAAGGTGATCCAGCAGCTGCTGGCGCTGCGGCCCGACCAGCAGCTCTTCATCTTCAACTCCCTGAAGACCCACCTCACCGAGCGGGGCCTCCTGCCCGCCCTGGAGGAAGCCGTGGCCTAGAGCCCACCCTGACCCCTGACCCCCTGACCCCCTGGACTTACCCCCCGCCTCACCACCCTGCTGGCAGAGACCGGCGAGACCCAGACTCTGAGAGCCTGGGTCACACCTCCCCCCGCTCCCGTCCCTACTGCCCTGTTGGGATGTGTATCCCAGAGAAAAAAAACAGGAAGGCAGCAGGAGTGTGTGTGTGTGTGTGTGTGGGGGGGCTCATTAAGTACCGTGCTTTTCCGCATTTTAGCAGGTCATCATACTAGTGTCGCCACGGCAACGGCAGGTGGCGTGTGTGGTGGTAGACCGTGATTGGTCCAGCCGTCTGTTTCTGTCTGTTTTTTGCGATATCTGTATACATGTGTGTGTGAATATTTTATGGTACCCGTTTTATTTGTCGTTTTTATGCACTGCCGCTAGACATTACTCACACTGTGTGGTCAGCCACGCCCACCTGTTTTTAATTTCCCCGCTCTGTGATTCAATTTAGTATATTTATGCGTCGACGCCTGCGTCTGTAATGTTGTGCTGTGTGATGCTTTACTTGGGTAGAATTCACAGCTACCTATCTTATCGTTGGCTGGGTCTTTGTTTCCCCTGTGCTTGTGCTGCTGGTTTTTATTGTAAAGTATTTTCCCTTTTTCACCGCACACGCAGGTAGAGTTTCTCCAATCGTACGATAAAATAGTTTAATGTTTTGTTGATTTGAGTTAAGAGTTGAACTAAATGAGTCTACTGTCAAAGGTGGGGCTTTCTGTTACTGCGCCGCCATGTGACTCTTGACGGGCGTTCAACACCTTAAATGTGTGTCTTTGACGCATATTTTTTAGTTTTTGCTGTGATACAACCGCCAACTGTTATGGGCTCCATCTTAAATATTTTAAATGACTTTTGAAACTATATGCTCATAGAGAACAGACATAGGAAAGAAGGAGAGACAACACAGGGGAGCGAAAGCGGTTTTCTGTTAAAAGCATTCTACTGTTAAATCCATTCTACCTTATCTTATTACAACGGTCGTTACCCTACTGTAATTAGTCCTTGTACAGGCGGAAGCCTCTTCTTGGTTGCCATGCGTCATTTTCTTTCCATCGAGGTGAACTTTTTGTCGAATTCGCGGACCATATGTGAGCCGTTGCCCCCGGTGACCGCACGTGCTGCATGGTGAAGGTGCCCCAGTTACACTGCCAACCAGACGACGTCTAACTGTGGCCACATAGCCTCCATATCACCTCACCCAGCGGTACGGGCTGCTGCTGTGGCTCCACTATTCCATATATGCCAATCGATGGACCCCCTCCTTCAAACGTTCACAAGGGGTTGCTTCTTGAGATATTTTTGTTGTTTTTGTTTGTTGGGGGGGGGGGGGGGGGGTCTTTAACATATAGTTTTTGTTTTGTTCTGTGTGTTGTGAGGTCACAGAGGTTAAAGGGTGGATTGTCCTGCACTGTTGTGTTCCTGAAGCGTATCAACTGCCCATGCCAAAGTCCTTTACGTTTCACGTCCGTTATGTAACTGTGACGCCCTGCCGCTTTGTCCGATTGTGCGTCGTTTAAATTGTACGGGATTCCTTTTCCAACGCATGTGCGCGGCGAGTTAAGAGTTACGTTTTTCATTCCTGCGTTCCATCTGATGTCGTCGGCAGCATCGACATAAACATGGATTGGATTGTTTATGGAGGTAATTTACAATGTACACAGTTATACTTTGACAATTGGCCTGTTGTTGTTGTTGTTGTTGTCACTGATTGTGTTCAAACTCTTAAGCTATGGGTGCATCTGTTCAGAGATATTCAATTATTTGGACATTTCTTTTATATATATATATATATATATTATTATTAAAACGTTTTGTCATCACTTCATGTTCTTCCCTGACATCATATAATCTATTAATATATTATTTATTTTGCTTTCAAGACGGTTACATTCTACACTGCTGGATAAAGAGAAGAATATAGACATAATACAGTATTTTGCTACGAGGAGTAAAATGGCACCTAAACATCACCGCCTCTGGTAGAACGGTGGCCATGCAGTGGTTATGATTGGCTGTTACCTTTCTGGGCACTTATTGGACCAATCAAAGTGTCGCGTTGTTTGGCGCTGACCTTTCGTAGCTGTTTCAGCGTTTGTTTGATCACCATTGGACAGCAATATTAAAAAGTTATATTACCTACACGGCATACATCGAACATTAATAACAATTTATTTAATGTTTCCACATATTCATGTTCTAATGGGAAGTATAATGCTGGGTACACTTTCATATGAAGATGATATAAAGTGTTGCTGTGCTTTTAATTTGCTACACAAATCTCTCTCTCTATATATATATATCAATATAAGATATTTATTTATCTATATTCAAAATGTTTAGCCATAGCTTGTGTTTTTTCTTAATGTAAAGAATTTTCAAAGAAAAATATATATTTAAGTATAATGCTAACAGGAAAGCATGTGGGATTTGTAGATATTTAGCTCAAGGATTCTGTTTTGTTTTTGCTGTTCTTTTCCTTATTTAAGGTGAAGCTGAGCTTTTTAGAAAAAAAACTTAAAAACTGCTTGTTTTTCAAGTGTGTCGGCCTGCAGCTAGTGACGTTTTTCTGTCCTGTCGTGTGTGTGACCACTAGAGGGCGCCACACCCGTTCGTCAGCGTCGGTTCTTGGGGACCAACGTATTTGAACTCTGGTTGTGTCACTGCTGTCTCAAACATTCCTCCCACCTCCTCCCTGGGGTTAAGAAAGGGCACATTCCACTGAAACCATCACTGTCCCAAAGCGATACCAACGCACGGATCTCGTCGCTGCTGTTGTGGATCTTTTCCAAGCCAGACTTCCGTGGGGTCGTGCACGGGATTTGTGCAATGGGACGGGCCCACAGATTCTCTTATAAGGGTTATACTGTTACATTTGCTTTTAAATAGATTGTGGTTATTATATTATTACTGTTCAATATTTTTGTGTTAAGCTGTGTCCCCCAGAAGGCAGAAGTGCTGTCTAAAATGTGCTTTGTTTCCTCAAATACAATAAAAGAAAAAAAATGACTCGTCTGTTCCCCTCCCCTCTCTTCCCCATTCTCTCCTTCGTTATTAATTTGTGTTAGTTGTGTGTGTGTGTGTGTGTGTGGCGTAAATAGCTGCAGGAGAAAAGTGACACATTGCAGATTTAAGTCTGCAATGTGTCATAAGTCATAACTTTATATGACTTATGTTCATACGGGTTAGTCTCATTGAAGTGCCTCTGTTTCAGCAGGAGAGACCTTCAAGCGAGGCTTTAGTCAACAGAGAGAGATGTGATGGCCTATATACAGTACATACATCACGTGGGCCTGTCTGTGTCGGCACCTTCCACCAGGAAGCTGTGAGTGTTTGCAGCCGAAACAACACGCATGTTCAACAGCAGCTTGAACCCCACCCCCTCCCACCCCTCCAAACCAAACCACTTCCTAGATCGTAAAAGATGGCCCAGGTTGTTCTTTTTTTCTTTTGCTGTGTTACTAGGCCAACTGTTACAGGCCCCATCTTAAATACTTTGAAATGATGGCAGGCTGTTGAAACTATGTGCTCAGAAAAGAGAGAGAGAAAAAAACCGAGCAAGAGAGAGGCGAGGGCATGTGTGTGCTCGGTACGTAGCAGCAACAAGAAAAGACGTGTTAGAAGTTGTGAAAAGCAGAAGAAGAACCAATGAAGAAGACAGGAAGTAGGAAGTGTGAAATACAGGCAGGTTCTAGCAGCACTAGAGCCCCAGTCTGCTCACACATCAGCTCCTCCCTATCTCTCGAAGATTATCTGTGTGTGCATGTGTGATCTGTGTGTGTGTGTGTGTGTGCGTGTGCGTGTGTGTGTGTGCGTGTGTGGTGTGGTGTGAGGTCAAATGTGTGCATGTATTCATGTGGATGTCTATGTGTGTGCACGTGTGCGTGTGCGTGTGTGTGCGTGTGTGCCTGTGAGACAGCATCTACGGCTGAAGAATGTCTCTTAAACTACCTCGGACATGGGACTTCACTACCTTCAAGGCAGAGACGGCGAGGATAGGTAAGGAGATGTCTCTGGCTTCCTGTGTCTTAACACCACAACTTGTGTTTCATCCCTGAGTATTGTATAGGATAAGAGTTAGATCTATATTTCAGACCACTGTGTGAAAAGCACATGAGTTGAAATGTTCATAAACCTAAAAACACTTCTTCTATTCATGTTTCCATCACTTCAGTGTGTCCATCGAGTTAGATGAGGTTCATGTTTCTAACATGAACTGTTATTAGGGAACGGTATTCTTTTTGTATGTTATGTGTTTTCTCACATTCGGCTGTTTATCGACCAAATAACAATAAGGGACATGCTATAGCTTTTATACATCCAGTATGTACATGCAACGAATAAGAAGCTGGTATGGACTATGGGTGTGTGTTTGTTCGTCTATGTTTGAGGAAATTGGTGCATGTTGTGCCCATGCAGGCCTCTATGGTACTGCTGCCAGTAGCTGGGGTGGCTGGAAGTGGGTATGGGTGTGGGTGTGGGATATGATGCACACCTCGACCACAACGGCTCCACCACACGTATGAAACCCTGTGATTATTCTTACAGGTTAATCACTTACAATGCAGTGTCCTTGTCAGTGTTCTTGTTACAGTGTAATTACTTCCAGTTCAGTGTCCTTCTTATACAGTGTAATCACTTACAATGCAGTGTCCTTGTCAGTGTTCTTGTTACAGTGTAATTACTTACAGTTCACTGTCCTTCTTATACAGTGTAATTACTTACAATGCGGTGTCCTTGTTATACAGTGTACTTACTTACAGTGCAGCATCCTTTTTACAGTGTAATTACTTACAGTGCAGTGTTGTTGTTATAGTGTAATTACTTACAGTTCAGTGTCCTTCTTATACAGTGTAATTACTTACAGTTCAGTGTCCTTCTTATACAGTGTAATTACTTGCAGTTCAGTGTCCTTCTTATACAGTTTAATTACTTACAGTGCAGTGCCCTTCTTATACAGTGTAATTACTTACAGTTCAGTGTCCTTCTTATACAGTGTAATTACTTACAGTTCAGTGTCCTTCTTATACAGTGTAATTACTTACAGTTCAGTGTCCTTCTTATACAGTGTAATTACTTACAGTTCAGTGTCCGTCTTATACAGTATAATTGCATACAGTGCAGTGTCTTTGTTACAGTGCAATTACATACAGTGCAGTGTTGTTGTTACAGTGTAATTACATACAGTGTAGTGTTCTTGTTAAAGTGTGGGCCTGTGTTTTTTGGTTGGTGTTGAGAAGCCGATGTTAGTTCCTGTATATCTCAGATATGAGGCAGGTGTGACCTTGACGTCTAAATCTGCACTTTTAACATGTCATCTCTTTGCATACCCTGGAACCAGCCTTGAGTTAGTGGTGACTTGTGAAACCGACCTTATATTTGATACCCTTTATTGTAGTGACAGGCCACACATGATGGGCCCATGAACCACATCTTAAAGCTCATCCATGTCCACCAGTATCTATTTCCACTTCTCATATTCAATAAAATTTTATTTGTATAGCCCTGAATCACAAGACAGTCTCAAAGGGCTTTACAGGCCAGATTGTTATGGGCCAAACGTGATTTATGACACCCCTAGCCCCGCCCCCCTAAGGACAAGAAACGATTCCCTTAATTAACAAGGAAGAAATCTTGAGGAGGAACCTCAGAGTGGGGGATCCCTCCTTCCAGGGATGGTTCAGAGTGCAATGGGTGTCATACGGGCATTTAAACACAGGGGTAACAAAGCATGACAAAATGTAAATGACAAAGTAAAAATAGTAAATGAAATGGTAATATTATGATGGGGTTCTGGCTGGAGAGCAAGCTGGTAGCCGTCAGGTGAGGTGGCCAGGTATCCAGTCATGATCACAGCAGCACCCTAGATAATGGAGACAACATGAAGGTTAGATGGAGCACAGTAAGCAGGGAACATACAAGTATCCTCAGACCTAGTACCCATCGGCAGCTAGGGTAGGCTAGTGCTAACGGTATTGATTTAGCTGTAAATTAGAGCTGAGGGTCACTCCTAGCAGCCAAAGGCGAGGGTAAATAGGTGGGTTTTTAGTCTCGCCTTAAATATATCAGCAGAGTCAGCCTCCCTGATTACAGGTGGCAGACTGTTCCACAGATAGGTGCTCGATAAGAGAACGTCCTGTTTCCTGCTGATTTTTTATTCACTTTTGGAATTGATAAAAGGCCAGCTCCTAAGGACCGGAGCGGCCGAGAAGGACAATAGGGAACAATAGGGTCCTTCGGGTACGATGGTGCGGACCCATGCAGGGTCTTGTAGGTAAGAAGTAGCACCTTAAAATCTGATCTGGCATTTATTGGGAGCCAGGACGTGAGAATAGGAGTAATGTGGTCAAACTTCCTAGTTCTCGTTAAAAGTCTAGCAGCAGCGTTCTGTACGAGCTGGAGGCTTTTTGTAGTAGAGCTCGGTAGGCCAGAGAACAGTGCATTACAGTAATCCAGTCTGGATGATATAAATGCATGGATGAGTGTCTCTGCGTCCGCAGCGGATAGCATTGATCTGATCTTAGCAATGTTTCTAAGATGAAAGAAAGCAGTTCTGGTGATACTTTTGACATGCTGATCGAAAGAAAGCGTAGGATCAAGCAGAACACC
>PIJE02000056.1:578942-621442 GCA_002895965.2 Coryphaenoides rupestris
CTCCAGATAGGGCTAGAGAATGGTGGTTTTATGGTTTTAGGGTTATCATTATGGTTTGATTTTAAGCTTAGGTTTTATTGTTAGCGTTTGGTGTTGGGGTTTGGTCGCTAGCAACCCCTGGACGGGGCCCACAGTCCCAGGATGGGCCCCCATGGCCTTCAGGGTGCGGTTCCTGAAAGACAAACTCTGGACCTCGCAGGCGGCTTCCCTTTGAAACTGAGAAGCATACAAGTCACATTTGTTTCTATTCTGTATGTGTTGGGGGTCACAAAAAAATGTAAGACCTCAAAATGTGATCGGGTCACAAAATGTTGAGAAACCCGACCTGCTCAGTAATACCATGCGTCTGAGATCACTGCTACGAGTAAATAGAAAATAGAACAGAATGGAAGAGCTTTTTGTTTTTGTTTTTTTACACTCTTCAAACCAAATATAAACCTCACATGATGAACCAATGTGTGCGGGTGTATGTGTTTGTGTGTCTACCAGGAAGTAGCAAAGAGAGGGAGCGCTGTCCGTACGTCTTCATGAGCAGCTCCCAGACGGACATGGAGGAGTGGGTGCGCATCCTGCGCAGGGCCATCGGGTCTCCCGCCACGGGAGGTAACCCGCTCACCTCGTTCCAGCGCCTGCTGAGCCCCCTTAGCACCCCCATGAGACCCTGTTCCAGTTACTAAACACTTATGCTTGTGTTTTATAGGGTTTCTTTGGAGGGAGAATTTTACAAATGTGGGGGAAGGTGGGTGGGGGGGTTAAGACACACTTTGTGTGCAGCTCACTACAGTATGGACTATTCTTTGTCATAATAAGATAAGATGAGATAAGATCTTTATCTCAGAACTTTATTAACTTTATTAATCCCGAAGGAAATTCTTGTGCCAGAGGTTGCTCAAAATACCAACAACATAATCATAACAATAGAATAATCAAATAAAATAATACATTTACAAATGTACAGTTAATAAGCCTAAGGAAAAATAAAGGTAAGATATTCAGTAAAGAAAACAAGTTGGCAATGGTATTGAGAATTAGTAGTGAGAAGTAGTATTGCACATGAGGAATATTGCACATGATGATGAAAGGTAATATTGCAAGGTAATATTGCAAGGTAATATTGCAAGGTAATACTGAGAATGTGAATAGCCTGGTTACACAGAGACACACCCAGAGACACACCCAGAGACACACCCAGAGACACACCCAGAGACACACCCAGAGACACACCCAGAGACACACCCAGAGACACACCCAGAGACACACCCAGAGACACACAGTGTAACATGAAAGGAGCTGACAGCAGAATGACCTGCAGACGCTGCACCGCCGCCTGTCCTCCCCTGCAGTGTTTCGGGCGCAGTCTGGTGGACACGGTGACGTACGAGCGGCGCTGGGGGCCCCACAAGGTGCCCATCCTGGTGCAGAAGTGTGTGCAGTTCATCCGGGAGCAAGGCCTGAGTGAGGAGGGCATATTCCGTCTCCCGGGTCAAGACAACACCGTCAGGCATTTCAGAGAGGCCTTCGACGCCGGGGAGAGACCGTCCTTTCCAAGGTCCACCGAGACGCAGTCTGACTCAATTGGCCTCAATTCACAAACTTGTAATATTTTCTGTCACTCACACAGGTTTGCCCTGTGGATTATTTTTTCATCGCGATCGTTGTTAAGCAACTGATATTAATATGTTCTTATTCATTTATTTTTCAGTTAGTTTGCATTGCAAATTCTCAATAAGATCTATTTCTAATGTTACAGAAGCAGAACAATATCTCTAACTTAAAGTTCTTTGCTTGAAATAATTTTGTATAAACATTTGTCCTGCAGTGACACGGACGTCCACACGGTAGCGTCGCTGCTCAAACTGTACCTGCGTGAGCTACCAGAGCCCGTCATTCCCTGGAGTCAATACCAAGACTTCCTGAGCTGCACCGAGATGCTGAATCCCAGCACCACGGTATCTTATTGTCTGATGCTGGGATGGATTGATTCAGACGAGACTAGAGAGTATCTGTAGTCATGACTCATGCTTGTGTGGTCCCTGCAGGGCCTCGGGAAACTAGAGAAACAGATCGCTCTCATTCCCAGAATCAACTACAACCTTCTTGGTTATGTCTGCAGGTGAGATATTGCGACGTCACTTCTACATCACTTTAAAATATGTTATTATAATAAATAACATATACAGTAGAGATTACTATATTAATTGATTTTCAAATACTGAAAATAAAACGAATAAATACTTTTTGGCGCCAGGTTCCTGTTCGAGGTGCAGCTGAACTCCAAGGTGAACAAGATGAGCGTGGAGAACCTGGCAACCGTGATGGGCATCAACCTGCTGAAGCCCCAGATCGAGGACCCCATCACCATGATGAAGGGTGAGAAAACACACATCAACTCTCACTCATTCCCCACCGTGAGAACCATGACATTCTATCCTGATCCTATTATACCACCAGATGTGAGTGTGATCAGCCATTCCAAGCGGTTTCAGAATCTTTGGCTTATGACATCACAAGTGGGACTGTCCACCCAGATAGATGTCTGCTGGATAGATCAGCGAACCAGTTGCTACATTCCGGGGTAGGTAGGCTGGGAGTAATTCATTACTCCCAGCCTACTATTTTTTATTGGACTTTTGAACAATGGCATAAGGATGTGGGAACTAAACCAAACCAAAAGGGAGAAAAACAAAAAACGTTCCATTCCCCCAGATGTCTAAACAGATAAAAAAAGAAAAGAAACAAAAATAAATAGAAATGACGGAGTGGTGAGGAGATCGGGAAATCAAACCATAAAAAAAAACCCCTTCTCCCCCTCCTACCCCCGATTCCCACAGTTCCTCTGGAGAAATGGACGAATCAAATGTGCCCAACAGTTACCAGGAATGTCTGCAATATGGATATATATCGCAAACCTTCCTTGGATATGAGTGCTTGGTATCTATGTTTTTGACCATAGAATGCCCGTTTGGTCATAATTATGTATATAATTTCCACAATATTTTCAAAACCATGCAAAATGTTGACAAAAATCTCCCAGCCCAAATATGGCAACATTGCCGACTAATTCATTGCATGAATCACCTCTGACAGTCAGTCAGAGGTGATTCATGCAATGAATCAGTCGCCCTTTAGGCATCATATTTGGGGACGCTGATGACGGGGGTAAAATAGGGCTCTAAAGTTATTATTTAGCCGGCAAACGTTTAGCATTAAACAGTATGGGTCTTTGAAAGGTTTGTCGACACAATACAAGGAGAGTTGCACAAATAAACTCACATGGGATGGGAACAAGTTGTCCAAACCACACTCACTGTGGTCTGTCGGTCTGTTCTTTTGACGGCACACAGCCACACATGTCTCCGTTTAGCGTCAAGGGAGAGTCTTTGACGGTTGAATACGGTAAACATGAAGTCCATCCATTCCTGTTCTGGAAGCCAACAGCACAGCAAGACATCTCCGTTGAACTACATTGATATTATGCCACCATTAACGTAATAACCATTTGCGCCTAATGTAATAATTTCTTACATTATTGGCACACATCATCTTCAACAAGGTAAAGAGTTCATATTATACAACATAAGAGTAATTGTCAAACATGTGGCTCCCCATTCATCTGGTACTGAAATGGCTAAGAGGTAGACTTTAGCCTGCAGGGCCGGAGATAATTCTAACCATCAAGAACCACAAACAAATAAATAGTCTTAATTCCGAGAAAGAGACAAAGTAGGTGTGTGTGTGTGTGTGTGTGTGTGTGTGTGTGTGTGTGTGTCTGAGCAGCTATTTGAAAGAAGCAACAGTAAGGCTGAGTGTCATGGAAGTGTGACACTTTACATCCAATACATAAAACTTAAACATATATATTATTACATTATCAGCTCAGTTATTACATTTTGTATGATTTTTTTTATACAGCTAATAAAGTCATAACCTGCCAATAATTTAATACGTAACATTAAGTGCAAAAGGTTATTACGTTATTGGTTTAGAAAATGTATTACATTAACGGTAGTTATTACATTATTGGCTGATTCATGCCTTCTACTGGCCAGCCACCGCAGTGCATCCGTTTGTACAGACAGCGAGTGGTGGGAGACGTCCCATCGGCGTGTTAGGTTCCCCTGAAAGGTGTCTGTGTGTGTTGCTCTCCTGCAGCCACGCCTCAGATACAGAAGCTGATGACGCTCATGATCCGTCACCACGAAGAGCTCTTCCCGCCCCCCAACGACCTTCCACCGTCGCCGCCCGCCAGCAAGACCAAGAAGAAGAAGAAGAAGAAGAACAGCGCCCCCCGCAGCTTTGTGGGATGGGAGTCCGCTGAGGTTTGGCCCTGCGCTTTAAATCTTAACCTGTTGCTTCACCTTAAACCAGAACGCTGAATAGAGTGAGTGTTTCCCTGTATTGTCAGGATTTTCTGCTTCAGAACAGAACAGCTGACTTCAATTAAATTCAATCGTGAACCGTTGAACCGTTCATAATGTGCCATCGTTGCTATTTCAGTGCTTTCATTGGTTGAAGCCGATAGTCTCAGCCTCTTCTTTCCATTTTTTACTGGGTCTGGGTTCTGGCTGCCCTTTGAAGCCCCTTCAGCACCACATTTCTCCCCCAGATGGTGGATGCCTCCCTGTCCGAGTCCCCAGAGGAGGAGGAAGAGGAGGAGGAGGATGACCACGACAGCCCGGAGGACGGGGGAGACTGCAGCCCCATCGAGCCCTTCCCTCAGCCCCTTGACCCATCCACAGCCAGCCCCCGCAAGCGCACCCAGACACTGCCCAGCTTCCAGCCGGCTGCCCAGGGCGTGGCCACGAAGCTGGATGCTCTGAACCGCTGGAGCCGCAAGCAGGAGGTCCCGGAGGAGAGGATGGGGACGCTGTCCGAGGACATCTTCAAGATCCTGGACCTCCACAGAGCGGCGCTGTTCGGGAGTAAAGCAGAGCGGGAGGCGGGCGGAGAGGGCAGAGCTTTGGGCCGGAGAGGAAGTGACACGGGGCTGCAGTACGGTGCTGGTGGCGCCGCCTCCTCCTCCTCCTCCTCCTCCTCCTCCTCCCAGCTCCAGAGCGCCCCTCAGGCATCTGAAGAACCAAAGCCACTCCCTGAAGCACAGAGCCACCAGGCGGGGACCAGCTCTGGTCCTGAGCCGGGTTCTGACCCTGGTCTTGGTCCTGGTCCTGGTCCTGGTCCTGGTTCTGGTCCTCGTCCTGGTTCTGGTTCTGGTTCTGGTTCTGGTCCTGGTCTTGGTTCCAGTGAACAACCAGAGAGCCAGCAGGACAGCCAACAAAGCCTCCAAGAGACCATTGACAGGTGAGATAGTTTTTAGGATTTGTATCATAATTACTGAAAAGAAATGAAAAAGGGAGACAAGAACAACCTCACAAGCATTTGAGTTTTATGATCTTTGAAAAAACTATTTGAGGTTTGTGGGGTTCGAATGGGTTTTACGTTGACAATGAGCAGCCTACGTTCCGAGCCATCAGTAGTAATAATCATCAACTTCATAAATCACTGAACCATCAGCTAATTTATGTTGATTACAAGCAGCCTTACGATTCCATGACAGCTATCATTATGCACAGAGCCTTTGTCCAAATTTGTACAAAGACTCTGTAGAGTGTAGTATTCATCAATTCGTGCCTTAATCAATTAGTAGTAGTATTAATCAATTAGTAGCATTAATCAATAAGTACTATTAATCAAAAAGGACTATTAATCAATTAGTAGCATTTATCAGTTAGTAGCATTAAACAAAGTCATGTGTTGAGCCATCACTGCAGTCTAAAACATAATTTGTGTTTGAAGTTCAGTTAGTTTTTCTGTTTCAGTTTGGGTTTCTGTTTCACTTTGTGTTTTTCCGTGAGGCTCAGTTTCTGTTTGAGTTGTGTTTGTGTTTCACTTTGTTTCATGATGAGGTTCAGTTTGTGTTTGAGGTCAGTCTTCTTCTTACTACCAATGTCATTTTTCCACATGGACGCCATTCTCCCCACCCCACTCCTCCGGGTCCAGCCTGCGGCAGAGCAACGCGGAGCTGACCTCCACTGTGGCCAAGCTGCGGTCGTCCCTGGAGGAAGAGCGCTGCCGCTTCGCCGCCCTTGAGCTCCGACTGCAGAGCGCCGAGCGCAGCCGGGATCATAGAGCCACCCTCAGCCAAAAGACAGTGCTGTGATGCATCTGTGAGGCCTCCGTAGGCCTCAGCCAATAGGCCTTCTTCACCTACCAGCCTTTTGGGTTCTAAACGGCAGCTGGGTGGGGGAAGCTGAATGCAGAGAACCACATTCAGTTTGCACCGCCCAGCTGGTGAACCAAGATGGCCACTGAGATCGTCATTGATGGCTTGTTCCCATGGGAATCCTGAAAGTGGATCTTTAGAACATGGTTGCTAACTTATTTGTGCTTTTAACGCAGTCAATCGAGGATCTATATGCCCAGATGGGTGTTTATTATATTATTTCAGTATAAGGATCTGTATATGAGCTGTCCTGGACGTTGCATTTTCACTTTCAGTTGACAATTTAAAAAAACTGACCAAACTCTCAGATGTTGGGTCACAGACAGACTATCCTTACAGTGTTGAATAATAAGTCATCTGAAATGTTTTGTGCCACATAAAGTTAAATAAACGTCTGGAAACGGCTTTTACCACACTGGTGCAGGATCTCTGTCCACATGGGTAGGGACTCCTCACGAGGCTGTTGTTAGTGTGGGGGTCAAAGGTGTCAACTGTGATGTCATCTTAATAATAATAATAATAATAATACATATGACTTACTCAAAGACGCTTTACAATGAACAATAAACATAACATAAACATACACAGATACGGAATACGGAATACTTTCTTGAAAAGGTGGGTTTTGAGTTGGTTTTTAAAAGAAGTGAGTGTGTCAGAGTTTCTGATGTTAGGAGGCAGGGAATTCCAGAGGGTTGGGGGCAGCGACGGCAAAGGCTCTGTCCCCCAAGGTGCGGTACTTAGTCTTGGTGATGGGGGTCAGGGGTCAGAAGGTTGGCATCGGCAGATCGGAGGTGGCGGGTGGGGGAGTGGCGATGGAGGAGATCTGTCAGGTATGAGGGGGCGAGATTATTGAGAGCTTTGTAGGTGATGAGGAGGATCTTGAAATGGATTCGTTGCTGTATTGGAAGCCAGTGAAGGTATTGGAGGATGGGTGTGATGATGTGTTCTCTGGAGCGGGAGTGGGTGAGTAACCGGGCAGCTGAGTTTTGAACATATTGCAATTTTTGAAGGACAGTGGAAGGTAAACCATAAAGAATGCTGTTGCATTGCATAACCTGGAGGTGATGAAGGCATGGATGAGTGTTTCTGCAGATGAGGAGGACATACACACATACATACAGAGACTCCTTCCATTATAGTTAGATAGTATGAATATATAACTAACTCATCACATAATATAATAGAACTCATATAATACATTTTAGTCATAACATCTCCATAACCCATGATAGATTGTGAGAGAAACCAGGAAAGTAAGAGATTGGATGAGGAAGGAGAAAACAGAGGAGTGATAAGTCTGAGAATGGTAGCGGAAATAGTTGGGATGCCTTCACATAAAGCAAGGAACAGATAGGTGGAGGTCACTGTCACACTGTGTGTGTGTGTGCACGCGTGTGTGTGTGTGTGTGTGTGTGTGTGTGTGTGTGTGTGTGTGTGTGCGTGTGCATGCGTGTGTGTGTTTGAACTAGAGGACTTTGGTCATCTCATACAGACTCTGGAGGAAGAGGTAAGAGGGACTGCCACACACACACACACACACACACACACACTGCCACAAACACACACATACACTCATTGTCTCACAATTACATTTATATTTACATTTAGGGCATTTGGCAGAAACCTTTGTCCAAAGTATATTTGATCAAAGAGAGTGAAACAACAATATAGAAGATTTAAATAGAACAAAAATAGCAACAATATCTCAATATCTGTCTCACACACACTTACGGTACACACACACACACACACACACACACACACACGCACGCATACACACAAACACACACACACACCCACACACACACACACGAGATAGCAGCTCATCTGTCAAGCATCAGTGTGAATGTGTGTGAATGTGTGTGTGTGTGCGTGTGTGCATGTGTGTGTGTGCATGTGTGTGTGTGCATGTGTGTGTGTGCATGTGTGTGTGTGTGCATGTGTGTGTGTGAGTGACAGAGGCAGGAAGAGGGAGCCCCAGTCCTCCTCATTCCTGGTATGGCCGATATCCAGAGTGTATCTGCAGGGTCGACCCCCACAGCCACCACACACACACACACACACACACACACACACACACACACACACACACACATCCCCCCCATTCCATGCCTTTGGGATCTGAATCTTTCGTTGACGGAACGGGACACGACATTCCAAGATACACTGGCTGCCGTGTTCAAATGCTGATGCCTGTGTTTCTGCTTGTTTTTGTGTTTTTAGGTTTTTTTTATGTGTGTGTGTGTTATGACGTGTGTGTGTGTTTGTGACTCACCATCAGCCACACCATTGAACTCTTCACTCAACCTGAGCCATCTCATCTCGGACGTGGAATGCAGGAAAGTTGGACGGCATGTCTCTCTATCTGTTGCAAGAGCCTGGAAAATGACGTCAAGCGCCTTAAACCGGCATCCTTTCTGTATTCTTTCTAATGGTCAGCAGGGGACGACACCACTGGTTGCAATAAGAAGTCTGATTGGATGAGAAAATGACCCGACTTCTCACTTGATTTTAGATTATGGTCACAATCACTAGTTTAAAGTCTAATTCAATACTGCATGATGTTAAATTAGTCAAATAGACGAGGTGGTGGTGGTAGAGGTGGTGGTGGTTCTCGTGGTGGTGGTGGTGATGGTAGTGATGGTGGTGATGGGGGTAGTGGTGGATGTGGTGGTGGTGGTGGTAGTAGTGGCGGTGGAGGTTGTAATGTTTGAGGTTGTGGTTGAGATGGTGGTGGTGGAGGGAACCATGGTGGATATGGTGGTGGTAGTAGTGGTAGTGGTGGTGGAGGTAGTGGTGACGGTGATGGATATGGTGGTAGTGGTGGTGGTTGAGGTGGTGGTGGCTAACCAATGGGTATCTCTACTGTATGTCCTCCTATCTCTGGCATCCAAATAATCAGTTCCTGCCCCCCAGTGGCCTGGTTGTGTACACATGAACGAAACCACCCAGAGGAAGTGCTGTGATGTCAGGGGTGACAGAGGGACACTGGCTGTTGTTGTTCTGATGAGACAGGAAACTAGAGAGATACTGCATCACTACACTAACACACACATAATCTGTTTTTACATGCAACTACGTCTCCAAGACATTAAAGAACGCTCCAAATGTACACTTACACACCCACTTATCATAAACCCCCCATCTGTGAAGGACTATTCACTCGTCCAAAACATTAAAGAATGCTCAAAATCCACACACACCCATTTATAATCCCTCATCCACAAATTGCCATTTGCTGCACTATTTTACCCTTGGATAAAAAAAGTGAAAATCCATTTTAATTGAATCCTCTAAATAGATTCTTATTGGAAAATGCAGAATATTAAAGCGCTTTGGGTGTCTTGAGAAGCATTCACCTTCAAAGTACCTGCATTTTTGGAAAGTACCGACCCAGGAGCAAGGCATTTTTGGGGGGCAAAGTTCCTGCAAAGGTTCCGAGTACCTGGGGTGGAAACGTGACTATTGCTCACCCATCATTGAATACCTAAACAGTGCCTTAAACAGTTCAAAGTTTGAAACTAAATCAAAAGCAAAAATTGGGGTGAGAAACATTTAAACCCTACTGCTCATATTGCCTGGGCTTAGGGAACTTCATGCTATGTGCGGTACCATCTGCGTAGTGAAGAACGTCGGATGGTGCGTAACCAGTTTAGCAAAGCAGGGCCTGTGGGTGGTCATCGGGCCCCTCGCCTTATTACATTTAAATGTCATTCAGACATGTCCTCTCCAATACACACATCCTGTTATATTCACCCCGACGATCACACAGTCGGCCAAACAGGGCCTGTGCGGTAGGAAACAGAAGTGTACTCTTGTCTAAACTGAGTAGGGAACCAACCCAGGAGCACCCACCCAAACAAAATACCATGTCCACTAGGAAGAGGCTACCGGACGGTGTTTACAATATGCTCATTAAGGAAGTTGTCAGATAACCACAGAGGCACACATGCACGTATGCACACACACACACACACACACACACACACACACACACACACACACACACACACACACACACACACACACACACACACACACACACACACACACACACACACACACACACACACACACACACACACTCAAAGACACCATAAGCACTGAGCAAAGCAGAGCCCTACCGTATCATAGATAAGGCACAGGGAGAAAGGGCGAGCGAGCTGGGAAAAGACAGCAGAAGCCTACAGAGAGAGAGAGAGAGAGGGAACCACACACACACACACACACACACACACACATACACAGCGGAGGAGCGGACCATTGATGAGCAGCACGCCATGCTCGGGCCACCCTCTCAGTGGACCTCTGGCTCTTTGGTAGAAGACATCAAAAGGTGTGCAGGAGAATAAAGGCTAGGAGGACCACTCTTATCTCCACCACCGCGGGCCACACACACAGTCCCGGAGTACGCCGAGCTTTCAGAGAAGCTCCGTGCTGGCTGCCTGACCGGACCGCCAGTGAGCAAGCTTGAGTCTCCTTGAGTCGTTGATTTGATTTTGTCAGGGCTGAGGAGCTGAATTGAACATTTGGCGCCAATGTTATAAATAGCAATTGAGAAGAACCCAGTTCACTTGGACATTATCAGCTTCCGTCCAGACTACAACAGGTCACCCCTGCTGCTGCAGTTTTTCCTGGCAGTATTTTTTCCATGGCGAGCAACTGGGTGCCTAAAGTGGGAAATCGCCTCACCTCCAAGACGCTGTTCTTGCTTATCTCCGTGCTCCTGCTCCGGGGGGCCCCGTGCGGACGGGGTAACCCCATCCCTCAGCCCCTCCCGAGGCTCCGGCCCTCCACCACCGCCGCCACCAGTGGTGGGTTGGGGATCAATAGAGCAAACGACCCCTTGCTCCTGGAGCAGGTCGGTGACGTGGATGTGCAGGGCCTCCTGGAGAACCTGAAGGAGCAGTTCCTCCACACCTTCAACCTGTCCGGTTTGGGCGGTGCCTTGCAGCCGGCCGGGGGCAGCATGCGCGTGGAGCCCCCGGAGTACATGATGGAGCTTTACAACCGCTTTGCTAATGACCACAGCGCCATGCCCACCGCCAACATCATCAGGAGCTTTAAGAACGAAGGTAAGAGTGCACCCACAGTTCAAATGATGCTAGTCCAGTTAGTGTTAATGCATTAAACTCCTTATAAAACTCCTTAAAGTGTTGCGATCATGGCAGTCAAACATACAGAATGAATGTTCTCACATCCACTGTATCAATCCATAATTATTGCAGCATATTTCTATAATAATTTTCTGTGTGAAATGTTGACAAACAGTACAAACAGCATCTTCTATCGGTCACTTTTGACCAATAAAAGATGCTGCTCTGTAATGAAACATTTTGGACCAATGTTTGGACGAATGCAAAGTGTAATGACTTCATGTAAAGAATAATGGCTTAATGTGAAGATTATTCTAAAGAAGCATTGACTGAAACTATGTTGGAGGTCTTGGCCTGACAATGCACAGCAACACACAGAGTTTTCTTGGGGTGCTGTGGGAAATAGTTTTTTGATCCCGAGATGAAACACTTTAAGAAGCCGTGATCTAAAAGGGATCTTATCTTATCTCTCCAGCTCCGGCCCTCGGTGACGTTGGTCCTGGCGATGTGCGGCGCCACCCTCTTCTCTTCAACGTCTCCGTCCCACATCACGAGCGCATCACTGCTGCAGAGCTACGCCTGTACACCCTGGTCCAGAATGACCGCCACCTCTACGATGGCGTTGACCGCAAGGTTACCGTCTATGAGCTGGGGCCGCTGGACGAGGGTGACGGCGACCCACTGGTCCCGAGGGGAGACAATTTTGAGGCCACTCACGGACGCCGTCTGGAACCTGTGGAGCTAGCGTCCCGCCAGGTGTACGGCGTGGACGACGGCTGGGAGGCCTTTGACCTTACCGCCACCGTTCAACGCTGGCGCAGGTCCGAGAGTGGCACCACCCACAGGCTGGAGGTGCACATCGCCAGCCTGGTCTCTGAAGAGAGTAAGGGTGTGAATGTGGAGGTCAACCACAGTAATACAACACCTCCACCGGAGGGAGACCTGAAGATAGACACCAGCCCAGAGGAGAAGCACAAACCCTTACTGATCGTCTTCTCTAATGACCAGAGTGGCGACGACCGCCAAGACCGCCACGAACTGAACGAGATGATCGACCATGAGACCTCGAACCTGGTCCTCCAACAGGACAACCTGGAGCTGGGCTTCAACAGCCTGGGGGAGGAGGTTCAGCAAGAGGATGGAGTTGACGAGCCTGACGAGCAAGACCTGATCCAGATGCGCTCCAACATGATCTACGACACAACGTCCCGCATCCGACGCAATGCCAAAGGCAACTACTGCAAGAAGCAGTCTCTGTTTGTGGAGTTCAAGGACATCGGGTGGGACAGTTGGATCCTGGCGCCCACTGGGTATGATGCCTTCGAGTGCAGCGGTGTCTGCACCTACCCGCTCACCAAGCACGTCACACCCACCAAACACGCCATTGTCCAGACCTTGATCAACATAAACAATCCTCAGAAAGCAGCACAGGCCTGCTGTGTCCCCACAAAGCTAGAGCCCATATCCTTGCTCTACCTGGACGACACAGGGGTGGTCACCTACAAGTATAAATATGAAGGCATGGTGGTGGCAGAGTGCGGTTGTAGATAGTTGGCGGGAACGTGGACCGAAGCAGACGTTTAACACAAGAGGGAAGGACAAGAAAATACAGAAATAAGTATTAGAAATAAGCAAATCCCTGAGGTCTCTAAAGTGTGTAAAGGAATGTAATGTATGAATGTGAAGCGGAGTATGTGTGAACCTTATATCATATCTAAAGATGATCCAGAATTGACATTGAATTACCAAAAACACAGACTTTGTACCAAATGGAGGACTTCCTGGAGAAATGGACCAATGGCTCGTCTGAATCGCCAGAGTGAGTAAAGCTTGGAGGGAAATGTTCTTTGCTAACTTTACCCCCCATCCCCTTCCCCTCCTGTTTTGACAACAATCCCCTGACATCTGTCTTCCTTTCCACTTATCTCAGAGCATCCGCGCTGGAGGCAAACACGATTCAGCACTCACTGTGGAACTGGTGGAACTATGGTGGAAGATCCACCCCAGCCTCCTCTGCCCATCCTGGGGTCAGAGGGGCCAGCTTATCTCTCCCCCATCCTCCCTCCCTACTTCAGTTCCCCCCACCCAACTGGATGCCATGTGAGGCAGTCTCCCTCCTGCCCTCCTGCATGGACACGATGATAACAAGGTGTTGGGACTGGGAACCATGTGTCCTGCCACTCGAGAGCGATCCAGAGAGCTGGAAGCCCGTTGCCCAAGCCACGGTAGAAACTCTGAGCCTGGGACGAGGGGTGAGGGGGGGTGTGAAAGGACTCTGACCCTATAGTACTGCCGGGACAAATCTTCATGTCCCAGACACCGTTCTCCTCCCCCCACCCCTCTTGGTTTTCATGGGGCAAAGGTTGACAGTTCGCTATCAACTCCAGAGTGGATGGTTGGCCCACCTTATTCTCATACATGCATAAACTATTGAATGTTGTACACCTTTTGATTCCAACCTCTGCTGCTTGACTCAAAGTATTTATTGTTCTAATTTATTATTATTTTTACACAATGTAAAAAAAGAATTATCGCTCTTTGTAATGTGTATCCACCAGGAAATGAGATCAGTGGCATTTTTTTCTTCATTTTGCTCAATTCCTTAATAATATTTACCAAGAATTATACATTTATTCGTACATATATAAAATGTTTGTCATTGACCCAACCCTTTAGGAATTATACACACTGTACTTTGACCAGCCTGTTGAATAGTGAACGGGGTCTTCTCATTGTTTTACATGTTATTTATAAATGGAAGCTGTAAATCATCGTGTTAACAAAGCTATTATTTTTTACCAAAACATTGTCCGGGATGTTTGTGTTTTTAAACCAATG
The DNA here is from genome assembly GCA_002895965.2 of Coryphaenoides rupestris. NCBI lineage: Eukaryota > Metazoa > Chordata > Actinopteri > Gadiformes > Macrouridae > Coryphaenoides > Coryphaenoides rupestris. Next base: position 593,100 of record PIJE02000056.1, read on the forward strand.
GAGTATATGTGCCATGAAGTACATCCGGTCCAACATAATAGTTATGAGTTTCTAGCACCACAAGAAAAATGTATAAATCACCTCATTCCTTTTTTTTGCACTTTGGAAATGCAGTCACAATCGGCGATGCTCGCTTAGCTGACTGTTAAGATTGCCCAGTTCAGCGGTATCAGCCGCGGGCTACGGGTCACATGCAAACAGAACCCTGGGAAAGTGAGGAAAACGTGGCCCCCACCAGCCACCGGCCGCTAATGAACACAGAGGATGTTCCTGCCGCTCGTGCTGACAGCTAGCGGCCGTCGTAGCAGATAGCTCCGGTGGGAAACCTGTTCAATAACAACACTACAGGCCGTCCAAGACTCAGACAGAGGTCAGGCCGCTGTCTGCCCCCTATCTCCCTCAGTGGGCCTTAGAGCAGTGTTTCTCAATTGGGGGCACGTTGCACCCTTAGGGGTACATTGAAGGATTGCAGGGGGAACATCAACAAAACTATTATTATAGTTTTCATTGTGGTTATGATAACAATTAGAAAATTATTCCACCAGGAGAAGATGAATGAATACCCCTGAGTACAATTTAGTACATCTGAATAGCAACACGCTATTTTCCAAATAAGAGCCTTTAAAGTGGTACTTTACGGCCTCAATTCATACCAGTAAACACAATCTCCATTCTGGTATACTTCCATATCAAAATAAAATGTTATCGGTAATAAAATAAAAGCTTTTATTGCATTGCAGAATGCATTGCCTTAGGACACCCAGGTGATGCTATACACGTACATCGCTGATGTAACACTTGGTAACAGCAATCCTAAAAAAAGTTCAGATATACACTCACCGGCCACTTTATGAGGTACACCTTGCTAGTACCGGGTTGGACCCCCTTTTGCCTTCAGAACTGCCTTAATTCTTCATAGCATAGATTCAACAAGGTGCTGGAAACATTCCTCTGAGATTTTGGTCCATATTGACATGATAGCATCACACAGTTGCTGCAGATTTGTCGGCTGCACATCCATGATGCGAATCTCCCGTTCCACCACAACCCAAAGGTGCTCTATTGGATTGAGATCTGGTGATTGTGGAGGCCATTTGAGTAGTGAACTCATTGTCATGTTCAAGAAACCAGTTTGAGATGATTTGAGCTTTGTGACGCGTTATCCTGCTGAAAGTAGCCATCAGAGGATGGGTACACTGTGGTCATAAAGGGATGGACATGGTCAGCAACAATACTAACAATACTAGGTAGGCTGTGGTGTTTAAACGATGCTCAATTGGTACTAAGGGGCCCAAAGTGTGCCAAGAAAATATAAATATAAAATCCAACCAGTCTGGCCATTCTCCTCTGACCTCTGGCATCAACAAGGCATTTTCACCCAGAGAACTGCCGCTCACTGGATATTTTCTCTTTTTCTGACCATTCTCTGTAAACCCTAGAGATGGTTGTGCGTGAAAATCCCAGTAGATCAGCAGTTGCTGATCTATGTGGCACAATGGTTGTTGGTGCCAGCCCGTGCCACGTTCAAAGTCACTTAAATCACCTTTCTTCCCCATTCTGATGCTCGGTTTGAACCTCAGCAGATCGTCTTGACCATGTCTACATGCCTAAATGCATTGAGTTGCTGCCATGTGATTAGCTGATTAGATATTTGTGTTAATGAGCAGTTGAACAGGTGTACCTAATAAAGTGGCCGGTGAGTGTATATTTAAATGCATTTTCTGAACTCTGATGTTGATGTTCATGATCTGTGCTAAAATTGGCCACAGGGCCACAGGGGCAGCGAACTCAGAACACCAATTACTGTGTGAACAACAAACATTTATGGGATTTGTTGTAATGGGAAGTCATAAACATTTGCACCGCTGATAGCAACAGTGCACTCTGCACTAAAAACTGTGTCCAAAAATATAATATTATCTCAACTTTATCACTTCATCACTTTATAACCTGTTTATTTTCTGTTTGTTTCTGTTTGTTTTCGACTTGTTTTGCTTTCGATAAATCTTTGTTGGACTGTACTGGGAAACCATCCATGTACTGTACGTGCAGTGGATGGCATGAACGTGTGTGTGTGTGTGTGTGTGTGTGTGTGTGTGTGTGTGTGTGTGTGTGTGTGTGTGTGTGTGTGTGTGTGTGTGTGTGAACATGCGTGTGCCGGCGTTGCCATTTGCTGACGTGCGCTCTGTAATGGGGACTGATTGTTTCCGTTTTGGGTCACATGTTTATCAGTCCATCTGATGACACCACCTCCACCCAGCAGCACACCCCATGCTTCACCCCCCCCCCCCCCCCACACACACACCACACACACACACACACACACACCACCACCACCACCTCCACCCAGCAGCACACCCATGCTTCACCCCCCCCACATGCTTCACCACCCCCCCCCCCCCACACCACACACACACACACACACACAACACACACCACACACACACACACACACACACCACACACACACACACACACACACACACACCACACACCACCACCTCCACCCAGCACTCTGCTTCAGACCGCCAGCCTTTTCCCCAAAGAACAGTGTGTGTGATTTCGTCAGTTTTGTGTCGTGTTTGATGATAGATTGCGTGGTGATCTGCTCATGTGCAGTGCTGTGTGTGACCATCGACAACAGTCCAGATTAATGACAAGCAGATGTCTCTTTACGGCTCACAGCTGACTTTTCTGTCGAGATCAAGTTAAGTGCAGAAGAATACAAGCCAGCCAGGACCATAAACTAAAAAAACCCTTTCACTCTGTCCAGTCAAGGAAATGTTATATACATATGACTCTAATCATTTGATGGATTAGAGTCATAATCCATCAAATCTCAAGTAAGACTTCTAGTTCATAATCCTTTGCATGTCCGCAATGCTTTCAGTCCAGAAAAGAGCGTGTTGTGGTTTGGTTACAGAGCTTTAATGAAAAACTGGCAAAACACTCAAAAGACTGCAATAATAGTTGGCCCCCCACTGTGAAGTGTGTTGGAAACCGCACACACAATAACTCTAATTCCTTTCTCTTCCTGTTGGCGGGAATACGCCAAGAAGTGTTGACAATAAGCAGAGTTTGGTCGGCAGCCAGCCAAACAACTGCCTGCAAAACAGGCCCCTTGCGGTTGAGTGTAGAACTATTAGCAAAAAAACGGAACATAAAAGACCACACAGCACTCAGCCCCAGGAGAATTGATGCACAATATTGATCAAAATGAAATGAATCTACAGACAGATTGGGTCATTCTCTTCAAAACAATACTTTGATAAACACCATCTTAATTTTTGCACATAAATGTAATTCATTATTTTGGCGCCTTTGATGAAGACCAACCAATATGGAAAGACATTTTGGACACTATCAAGACTACACAATACACCCCAACATGTATTGTTGTTTTCTTGTATTTTAATTTATTGTAAGATATGATTGTTCTAAGCCTCACCTGGAGGTAGTTTTGGATTAAAGAGTCTCAATGTATACACCTAATCGGAACAAACATTAATGAAGTAATCCGAGGATCTTTCATACTCATGTTTGTTACAAGAGCTGAAATAAACACGACAAAATATAACCAGAATAAAAAGAACACAAATTGTAACTGACCCGCTTAGACCATCAATGTCAAATTCACTAAATGATAACCTAATTGAAAACAATTCATTAATTAAATTACAAAAAATATACAAGAACTAAACGAGTTCTTTTTTCTATAGTACAGGGGTCGGCAACCTTTTCTCTCAAAAGAGCCATTTTGGGCAAAAAATAAATAAATAAATCTGTCGGGAGCCACAAAACATATTTTAACATTATGATGAAGGTAACACAGCCTAATAACTCTAAATTAGACTATCAATATTACTAATGTGTAAATGAGCGTTCATTCAAATGTTTTAGGCAAGGCAAGGCACATTTATTTGTATATACTGTTTTATGTTTATGTATTTATTGTGTTCCGCTGTATATTCTGTACGCGTCATTTTTTTCCCAACGCACTTCTGCCATAACCACGCCCCCCACGCGTTTTCATTGGATGATAGAAGCGAGCGCGTGGCTGCATGGTTACGGCAGAAGTGTGTTGGGAAAAAAAAAGGCGCCCCGGGGACCACTCAATTCAATTACAATTCAATTACAATAATAACATGTTTTGTAGCATTTCTGATATTATAGAACTACAATAAAGAAAACTGTTTACATTTTTGGTTATTTTCTTGTTTGTCGGATGCTATTACCAACAAAACTGAACAATTGTGAAGTGGAGAAAAACAATCCACTGGCATGTGTAGGTCTACTTTGAAATAGAGTAGCTTTATACAGATCTATGCAGAGCCTACTTTGAGTCTTCCCCGTGTTTGTGTGAATAAAATAAAGTAACTAGCGAATCGCGGGGTAGAGTAACTCGGTTGACCTTTGGGAAAAAGGCGGGAGATTGAGGCGTGGAGGCGTGGCTCAGTCGGGACTTCCTGGTTGAGGCTGCACGGTTGAGTCTGCACGGTTCTCATGGTTGTTTATGCTCGTTAAATCGGTGTAAAGGCTACATATGTTTACACTTGGAGAATGTAAGAATCATGTATATATATATATATATATATATATATATATATGTATAATAATGATAAATTAAAAATATTACAAAAATACGTTTAGTTTTTTTGGTAGTTTTTTTTTATGTCTAGTGGCTCACGGGAGCCATGGGAGATGGGGGAAAGAGCCCCGGAGCCGCAGGTTGCCGACCCCTGGTATAGTAGAATGATCCAACCACCGCATCTCATTGGCTACATCATGTGATCATGTGATGGCCATCACTCACCAACTCAAGGTGAGCGGAGAAGACACCCACCCGTAGTCAGCACTGTGAGGGGATGTCAGTGCCCCAGAGGCGGTCCCAGTGTGTGAAGTACGGGGCGTAGTTCCCCTTCTGCAGGCTGTGATGCAACTGGTGGTGGGGGGTCCCGCCGCCCAGCCAGGGTAGCAGCCGGTGGAGGCCAAAGATCAGGTCGTAGCCACAGTGGTCCTCCACGGCCAGCCAGCTGTTGAGCAGGTGGAAGACGGTCTCGCTGAGCGGGTGGCAGCCCAGCAGCCAGCTGGTGCCCATGGCCAGGAGCAGCAGGGAGAGCAGCTCAGGGGCGCTGGCGTCCTGGGCCGCCAGGGCGATGGGGACCCGGTGGTTCTGGTGGTGGGCCAGGTGCACGTGGTGGTACAGCCACCGAGACCTGGGTAAATGGTAAATGGATTGCATTTATATAGCACTTTTATCCGAAGTGCTTTACCGTTGCCTCAAATTCACCCATTCATACACCGACGACGGTGCCAACCATGCAAGGTAACAACCAACACGTCAGGAGCAGTTAGGGTTAGGTGGTGTCTTGCTCAGGGACACCTCGACACTTAGCTAGGAGGCGGAGCCCGGGGATTGAACCAGCAACCTTCCTCTTGCCAGACAACCGATCTTACCTCCGGGGCTACTGCTGCACCTGGGGCAGCACACAACGCCGCTACCAGCAATGCACCCAAGCAGAAGCACCACGATCACTGCGTAACAGATATTTGTTATGTTCCTGGAGAGATTTATGGGTCTAATTCCTGGAACACAATCAGTTGTTCTGTTACTATTAATGCTCCAAGATTTTAGTGAGACCTGGCAATGGAAAAGCTTTCTACAGCCAGATGTGTTATATCTTGGTTAGCTCAATCTTGTTGTAATCAAGATATTCTATAGAATTGTATTATTTTATTAAATTTTTATTTTTAGATAGGGACATCGATGGACATATCGATACCGAATTATCGATATTCTGATCTTGATGGTTCAGTTTTGAGAAAGAAAATCTATAAAAAAATATAATTATAGAATTATTCTTTTTTTAATGTGTTGTTTAGGATAGGAACTTCTTTTTCTTCCACCTTCTGGCTCCGCTCCGTAGTTTATAGAAAAGCAGTACTTCGGCAGACAGATGCACAGATGCCTCCAGTAGCGTCGCCGCTGGATTACTAGCACCAATGCAAACAGACATTGACAAACTTGTTTTATTAAAGGTGCAATGGACAACATTTTGATGGACACAAATAATAATAATGAAAATCATCCACAGATCTTTGAAAAGCCAGTGAAAAGGAAAGATGCCACCCTTAACCTCATTCAGCCTAGTGAACCAGGAGTCCAGGACTAGGGATGCACCGATCCGATATTGATATCGGATATCGGCCCCGATATGACTAAAATAGCTAGATCGGGTATCGGAGACAATGGGGCCGATCCATGGGACCGATCTATTCACTTCAATTCTATGTGTGCGACGCGTACTACGTCATGCGTCAGCAGCACGCGCAGCACGCAGTGTTGCCAACTTAGCGACTTCATCTCTATATTTAGCGAGTATTCAGACCCTATTGGAGACTTTTGGCGACTCTGACGTGAAAGCTCGTATCGTTCTTACTCTTCTCAATGAGCAGCGGGCGGGTGCTGCCGTGGGCCCCTCCCCCCAAAGCACTCACAGGCGGCCCGGTCCTGTCCTCGCGCAGCTGCAGTCAGAGCACGAGACGTTCACCCCTCCGCGTCCAGACTGCAAATGAATCGCGCATGCGCGAAGTCGCCGCTGGCTGATCAGGGCGGGATGTAAATGTTAGGAATATTCCTATTTGCACTAAATGTTTACCAAGAATTTTGATTCCTGTTTATTTTGAATGTTTTGTTCAAGTTGCTGGTGCACGATTATTTATTATTTTAATAATAAATAACAATTCAGTACATTTATATCTGTTAATTTGTTACATTTTGTTTTACAAAGTTAGGAAAGTAATGTTTAAGTCAAGCCTGATGTTGCCTTGCACAAAAGAATGATCCCATTCTCTTCCACACAGTGAGGCAAACAGTTTATTAATTTAACAATGGTATCGGATCGGTACTCGGTATCGGCCGATACCCAAAGCCCAGGTATCAGTATCGGTATCGGGACTGAAAAAGTTGGATCGGTGCATCCCTAACCAGGACAAGAACAGTTTCTACCCACAGGCAGTGTGCTCACTGAACTGTTAATCGCTCAACTATTTTGGATTATTATTGGACTTCAATTACACTAGACTTACAGGGGGTAGACTTACAACTACACTAGGAACTCGGCTACATAGCAGGCACACTCACTGTACTGTACTGCACTGGTCACTTATCATTTATCATTATACTTTATCATCACATGTTGCTGCTACTATTTACTATTTTATTTTACGCAAAAATATTACTGTACTGCACGCAGAAACTTTACCACATTTACTACTGCCATATCCATAGTATATGGAGGCTGAATGAACTTTGTAGTTCCTGAAAAGTAGTTCCTGAAAAGTAGTTCCTGGGACTAAAAGTTTGGCTACTTTTGGTGAAAACGCGGCTTTAGTATATAGGTTTAAGGTTTAAGGTTATAATGTTGTAGGCCTTTTTGTAGGTTAACAATGTCCTGATCATCATATCAAATAGCTTACTGTCCACCCCAATTATTAAATAAAACGTTGTAGGGGGTGGAGGGATGGAGGAGATGGAGGTGATGGAAGGATGGAGGAGATGGAGAGGATGGAGGAGATGGAGGGGATGGAAGGATGGAAGGATGGGGGGGATGGAAGGATGGAGGGATGTAGGAGATGGAGGAATGGAGGGATGGAAGGATGGAGGGATGGAGGGACGGAAGGATGGAAGGATGGAGGGATGGAGGAGATAGAGGGATGGAGGGATGGAAGGATGGAGGGATGTAGGGGACATTCCTGCCGCCCCGCCGCCACAGGGTCAGCGCTGCTGTATTATTCAGTTTGGGAAACCTCTAGTGCGCAGACAGGACTTCTCTTTGAGTTATTATGAGCGAATTAGTTGAACAAACAAACAAACAAACAAACAAACAAACAAACAAACAAACAAACAAAGTAGTTGTTGTACAACACAGCTCAGTTACCTGTGCATGGCGTAGTGCCACACATAGAAGAGCGTATCAAAGAGAAGCAGGCACAGCACCACCTGGACGCAGAGCTGCCAGCAGGTGGGCGCCAGGTCCGGCAAGGCGCCGCCGTCTCTCCGCCGCAGGTGCTGCAGCGCCGCCGTGACGGGCAGCACCACCGCGACGTAGTTGACGCAGACCCTCCGCAGAGTGTCGCTCCACTGGCGCAGCACCTGCGGCTCGTTCGCGTTCTCGGAGATCTTGTAGGCGCGCACACGTGACGACACGCAGCCCAGCGCGTCGAGCGCGAAGAACGGCGCGCAGAGCAGGAGGTGGATGAGGAGACCGCCGAGCGCCGGTGCGACAGGCGAGGCCAGCAGGTCGCCGCCGTGTCCCCGCAGAATGAAGTCCCAGAGCGGCTGGAGGACGCGGGTCTCCGCCTCCGAGCCGATACCCACGACGCCAACATCGGGGTCCACGTTGGACTGCATCCTCAAGATCACGATCGAGATGAAGTGAGTCGTCCGCCCGTCTCCTCCTCTCCACTCTCCTTGTTTTGTAGGAGGATCCAATTCATGGAGACGCGGACACTGGTGTATGTTCGTTGATTATATCCACGCCGCGGAGTCTACGCGTTATGATGCGCAATTTACTTGAAATTGCGGGCGGGTGCTCCCCCCCCGCCCCCGGTGGACGGCTGATGGAAACCACGGGGGTTTCTCTTTTCCGCGCCATGCGGAGCAGAGGTGCGTCCGAGACTGGATGCTCAGGATTCGGGATCCGTTTGTGTTCTCTGAGCCATAAAACATGTGATGACTTGAAGTTGTTCTCAGAAGAGTCAAAGAAGGTCTTGAGTCACTATCATCCTGCCCCTGTTAGGAGACATGTACCGCTAAGTAGACATAACAACCTGGGAAGCTGGAAAAGAATGACTTTGTCACGTTTCCTTTCCTGACATGTCATTATGGACTCGGATTGGACGTTTTTCATGTATAGTAGATTATAGTATTACACTTTATATTACTTTATATTATTAGATTATAGTATTACACTTTATATTACTTTATATTATTAGATTATAGTATTACACTTTATATTACTTTATATTATTAGATTATAGTATTACACTTTATATTACTTTATATTATTAGATTATAGTATTACACTTTATATTACTTTATATTATTAGATTATAGTATTACACTTTATACTTGAATTTGACCTGCATTACCCAAGCAGACTGTCCAATAAGAATGTAGCTTTGTATCACACAACGGCAAATGTTGTGTGAAGGTAAGCTGATAATTAACTATCTCTGTGGGACAGTACCATAGACGGCAAACAATATAGTTTCAATAACATTATGTTATATATGCTATTATGTTATATATACATTATATAGGCTATTATGTTTGTATAGTTGACCATGTGATTGTATCTCAAGTTCGTCATTTCAGATGTTTCTCCGCCCAGTCAAGCAAATGCAGCATCCACCATGTAACCAGTTTAAAATGACCAGTTTATTTAAAAAGTAATCATGACTTCAAAACAATTCACTGTTTTAGGCAGTTTTATTTATGTTTGTTTGTTAAACGTCATTTCCGCAAACCAAAGAACTTAACGCATCTCACACACAGACACGTCTTTAACAAAACACAAAACGTGTGATTTTTTCATTGCACATTCAAAAGTGAAAATAGTTACCTTTGAACTTTTCATTGAAAGTCAAGTGAACCTGAGCAAAGGTTAAAGGTTAAGGAGGGATGTCTAGGGACGTCATGGAAATATGCAATGCAGGGACCACGAGAGAAAGAGGAAAAGAAAGAGAGTGTGTGTGTGTGTGTGTGTGCTGCAGTAGTTTAGTGAAATAGTTTAATGCTGAACAAGATATGCATCTTACATGACAAGTTGCAACGATGAGTGTACAAATGAGTGTACAAACAACAAATGTTCACGCCAACATAGAGAAAACATGAAGGAGACCAGTGTAGACAAGAAACGTGTAGACAAGACGTACGAATTAGATAAATCATCGTTACCCGAATGAAACCCCCCACAGATTTCAACACAGATTTCAGCAGAACATGAGGAAAAATCGGTTCCTCACACATTCAACGTGCTTGTAGCAGAGAGGTTACATCCTCATCTTCATTGAAATAAAATTTGGTCCTTTGTCTTGTGTGCACGCACACGCACACGCACACACACACACACACACACACACACACACCTGTAAGCAGCGTTATTGGGGGCGTAGAACACATCTGCTACAGCATGTGGTCTACATCCAGAACGCCTGAGCACCTGACAGAGAGCTTTAGATGCAAGTTGGGCTTTTGCTTTTTGGACCATTAAATTATGAATTAAATGTTCCATCTAAAAAAAATTATAGTAATCATCTTTGATAACATAACATTAACATTTTAGCTCGTGAAAAATATTGAAAAAAACTGATTAAATTGTTAAAAGTGAAACACTTTGAAAGAGCCCTCGCTACAGTCCTGGCGCTGAACACCGGGTGCCCTGGTGCACTCACCTCCCAGGACAATGGAGGGGTTAAAGGTCACCACTACAACACTACATTCCTGCTCAGTACTGCAGCATTAAATTTAATTCAACTGAATTATTGATCCTAACAGCAGGGGGGGGGGGGATGTCGGGATGGGTTTTGAACAGAAAACAAGGTAAGGAAGCATTGACACAGCCAGAAACCTAAAGCTAACCTATCGATCTCTCAGTAGAAGTGGTCGGTGCTCATTGGCCGACATTTCATCAGCCAATCAGGAGATCATCAGTGCTACACCCCTGGACAGCCACGACCAATGAAAACGCCAGCCCAAGTGTCAACAAGACGTGGATGTGCGACTCACAGGCACGAGGAGTTGTCTTCAGGAGATGGTGATGGAGATTTTCCCGGCAGTTGTAGGCAGGTGACGACATGGGAAAGGGGGTGGGGTTTAGTTAGGGGTGGGGTAAGCCTAGTTTCCTAGTTTCGACCAATGGTGACAAGGTCTGAGGTGGGGGGGGGGGGGGAGTTTGGTTAGGGCAGTGTTCCAGGCCCCAGGGCGGGGGTAGGGGGTCTAGTCCAGGGTCTAGTCCAGGTCTCTCCCGAAGGTGTCCACGAAAGTGGCGGTCGTAGTTGTGCCCGACAGCTTACCACCGGAGTCCACGAACATGTGGGGGATCTCGCTGCCAAAGTAGATCTTGCTGTTGGCCGCGATGGCCTGGAACTTCATCAGCTGCAGGTACTCCGGGGTAAGCTTCATCTGGGGGGGGGGGGGGGGGGGGGGAGCGGTTCATTATCACTCGGCGCTAGATTCACCTCATCACTGTGTGACATAGGAATAGTTAGAAGTCTAGAAGTAATGAGTTTGTTAGAGGAGTTTCTGAACTAATAAGATAGAACTTTATTAATCCTGAAAGAAATTCTTGAATAATGGGAGCCGTGACTGCAGACTCATAATCCTTTACTAGCGAGAGAACCAAAGGCTTTCTATCTCCCAGTGGAAACACTGCACCCCCCCCCCCCCCGACCTCCCACTCCTTTACAACACTTTGGATAAAAGCATCTGCATCTGATTAAATAGCATCTGTATTGTTGGCTGCGTTGAGCAGGAAACATGACAAAGCTGTGTTTCGCAACACGTATGGGGGACACGAGATGAAGTGCAAATGTTTGGTGAAACTCTCAAAATCTAAGCGATTTTGAGGCTCAGTTACAGTCGACAGTAGCCAGCAGTCTGTTCCATATTCTCTAGACCAGGGGTGTCAAACTCAATTTCATCAGCATTATAGTTGCCCTCAAAGGGCCGGTTGTAACTGTAAGACTATATAAATATATCTACTCTTTATCATATTACATAATTGCTCCTGCATTTGATTATGATTGGTTTTAGTAACTACTTAATAACTACCTCAGAAAGCAGACATTCAAGTTTACAGCCATTGTACAATTTAGGGCCAGACTGGGAACATCATTCAGGCCAGGAAATATAGTCCCAGTGACAGACATAGGGTTGGGAACCGAAACTCGGTTCCAAATTGGAACTGAATCCAAAGTGAATCCATTTTCGATTCTGCTTATCGGTTCCTAAAATAGATATAAATCTTTATTATTGCAAACAAAGGCTATACAGTATGTCTGCAAGGATGTGGCGGCTACCTGCCAGGACGTTTAAAACAATGTATCTGCCAGGACCTGTCTGTCACGCATCAACGCAACGTGTCCATTTGTTTTGATACGAGCTAGCGGTTAGATGTGAAAGATGGACCGCGGTAAATGGTCAAAAGTGTGCCTTCACTAAGTGCAGTAAATGTGGGAAAGGCTGATATGGTGATCTGTCTTCTGTACTGGGAGTGTACGGCCGGGCGCTGGGAGGGTACGGCCCGGAGTACGGATAAGCAGAGCCGGAACGGAACGGGAATCAATTAAATTCAAACGATACCCAACCCTAGATGGACATTATAGTTTAAGTACCAGTATGTGCAAACTTGTTGAAATTAGACGGCCAGGCCACCATGAAGTGACTCTTCATGACTCTTCTTCGGTTCTCCCGATGGCCAGTCCGGCCCTGATTTGTACGGTAAGCAAATTATATTCTTTGCAAGCTCTCGCGGGCCACATAAAATGAGGTGCCAGGCCGAATCCGGCCCGCAGGCCTTGAGTTTGACACGTATGCCCTAGACTAGTGATTCTCAACTGGTGGGTTGCGACCCAAAAGTGGGTTGCGGACCCGTTTTCCTGGATTTTTCCTGGATTTTTTTTCTTTGTTCTGGGCTAGGGGTGGGGGGCGCGAAGCCAGACCAGTTGAGAACGACTGCCCTAGACGGTTGCTTTTTTATTTCGGCCAAATACATTTCTCAAAACTGCTATTCTTGGTTTTCTGGGGGACATACTGTTGACTTCTTCATTTCTCTCTGTAATAAACAGAGTTGGCTGGCTGTTCAGCTACACGCTCCCCTTTTGTTTCCCCATCATGCCCAGGCGTGTGTGCTCCTTTAGGTCCTCTCCCCTCCCTCCTCTCACCTTATTGGCCTCTGCCAGCTTGTTGGCGGTGTAGAACTCGGCATCTGCCCGAGCTCGCTGTCGGGCCAGGAATGCATTATCTGTTGGCATGGATATGGACGAGGCATTAAAGAGAGACACACTTTATCTGAACAATTTTGGGTGTATAGAGATCATAGAGATCCATCCATCCATCCATTCATTCTCGTCTGCTTATCCGGGGCCGGGTGACAGTGGCAGCCGGCTAAGCAGGGCCCCCAGGCTTCCGAGATCATAGAGATCAGAAATAATTTTTCACAGAACATTTTGAAATACATTGCATTGCATATAAGAAGCGTAGACAAGTTACGAAAACAGTGTGAGGGTTCACATCCCACTGCAGAGACAGTGAGGGGGGCTGGGGAGACATGAAGAGAATCATTTTGGAGTGGGGAATTCCACCGTAAGTTTGCCAAAGGGTTGTGGAGGAGAATGGGATGGGGGGGGCAGTTCTGTGTGACAGTGTACTGCAATGTGTTCTGTATGACAGTGTACTGCAATGTGTTCTGTATGACAGTGTACTGCAATGTGTTTTGTATGACATTGTACTGCAATGTGTTCTGTATGACATTGTACTGCAATGTGTTCTCTGTGGTAGTGTACTGCAATGTGTTCTGTATGACATTGTACTGCAATGTGTTCTGTATGACAGTGTACTGCAATGTGTTTTGTATGACATTGTACTGCAATGTGTTCTGTATGACATTGTACTGCAATGTGTTCTCTGTGGTAGTGTACTGCAATGTGTTCTGTATGACATTGTACTGCATGCAATTGTCACGGTCGTGACCGTGTCTCTGAGCTCCCGGGCTCCGGTGCTGCCCCTGGATGATTAGCGGCCCCTGCGCTACGCTCGCGGCTGCCGTGAATGAACAATTAGTCACGGCATAAAAGCCCCGGCTTTCCACCCACGGGTGTCGGACCATTGCTAATGTTATGTTGTGTCTTGTCGGTTTACACATTACTTGTTGTATTGTTAAGTCGATGCACTACCTGTTTAGATGCCTACCTGCCTGTCTGTTCCTCACCTGCCTGCCTACCTACCTGCCTGTCTGTCCCTCACCTGTCTGCCTACCTGTCTCAAGGTAATTAAATAACGTTTCTGTTCGGCATAACCCCGAGTCCTGAGTCTTGCGTTTGGGTCCTCCTGCCCCACATCGTGACAGCAATGTGTTCTCTGTGGCTGTGTACTGCAATGTGTTCTGTATGACAGTGTACTGCAATGTGTTCTGTATGACAGTGTACTGCAATGTGTTCTGTATGACAGTGTACTGCAATGCCGTCTCTGCCGCTTTTGTGCTGCTGGGAGAGGTTGTGTGTACAGAGCAGGATATGATTAATCCCTAACTTCCGTCTTAACTCCATCCTAACCATCTACAGTTTTGCCTCTTCCTGATGTTGAGCCTAACCCAAATGAGGGATGTTCTATGCAAGGGGATTTTAGTCTTATTGTCTCGATCACATTCATTGACCATCAGGAACTTTACGCTGTGACCGGAATGCAAAAAACAGATCCGTTGTTATGGAAAGCCTTGTTGTTTTCCGGCCCTGGTGTGAAGACACTGTTTATTATTAAGCGTGGGGCCACCGAGCGGGAAGGTAGAAGGTACCTTCTATCTCAGAGATCTTCTTCTCCGTCTCCTTCTCCATGACCTTCTGTCCAAACTTGATCTCAGACACCTGGGCCACCTTCTCCGCCTCTGGAAGGGGACGGGCGGTTAGGGTAGAAGTTATAAATAAGATTCATCACTCCTGGACTCGTGGATTCGTTACTCTTGGACATCCTAGATACATTCCTGGGCAGTCCAAAGAATCATTTGTGCATCTGTGTTCAGCCCTTAATGCGTGGATAAAGGCGTCTGCAAGATGACAGTCAGTAAAAAAATGGTGTGGCTTGGAGCCAAGGTCAAGGATGAGCCAATCGGCTTGAATCATTTTAAGGATCTCACCAATTATAGCCTTTATCCTCTCAGTCTCTGCCTCCTTCTCCACAACCTTCTGGGTCTGCTGGGTGATCAACAGTTTGGTCTTCTCACTCTCCCTGAGAACACACACACACACGCACGCACACACATACGACAAAGATAAGATAAGATAGGATAAAACTATCTTTAGAAGGAAATTCTTGTGCCAGAAGTTGCATAGCAATAGATAATAATAAAGAGAAAAAAACAACGGAATAATACAAGTAAAAAATACAATTAAATAACAAATTTACAAATTTACATTAAGTCTAAGAGAAAATAAAAATATAGAAATATAGGCAAGACATTCAGACAGCAAAACAAGCAAACCGTGTGATGGAAAGTAACAGACCACCACACAACCACATGCAGTGCTTAGACATTCTTTGTGGGCCTGTGTGGACCAGTTCTGATCTTGACTCATGGCTAATGTAGCATGAAAGCTAGCATGGGTGATGATGGTGAACAGCAGACACCACGTCAGGATGACTTGGACTCACATGAGCTCATAGTTCCTACGAATGCTCTCCGGTATGTTGGGCTTTGTGACACGAACGGCCTGAGGACGAGTGACATAGAAAGAGAATGAGAGAGAGAGAGTTACTTTATTATGTTGGGTTAGGGGGGAGGCCGGGGGAGAGAGGGTAGAGGATGGGGGAGAGAGGGTGGAGGCTGGAGGATGGGGGAGGGATGATGGAGGATGGGGGAGGGAGGGTGGAGGATGGGGGAGGGAGGGTGGAGGATGGGGGAGGGAAGGTGGAGGCTGGGGGAGGGAGGGTGGAGGCTGGGGGAGAGAGGGTGGAGGATTGGAGCGAGGCTGTGCCTGCCTAATCGATATCTGAGTTAAAGGGTTTTCATTACACAAATATGTTTCTCGTTACATAATATGCTGCATTAAAGAAAAACATAACATGAAAAAACATTTTTTTTTTTTCAGTGTCCATTGTTCTTTTTTGTTAACTCCATTTCACATCTTAATAGTCTCAACCAATTTTATATTATTTCTATATTTATATTTTATATTTTGACAACAGAACAGCTGTAACACTTCCTTTTCTCTTTCTTTTTCTCTTGTACCCCGTTTTCTGTTGCTCAGGGAGAGACGTGACCTCTACATTTGTGCTTTGTCTCGTAGTGTTGCTTCACATTGCCACTTATAATAATTGCCACAGTCTCGGAATAAACGAGTCATGCAGGTTTTGAACTCCCCGTGGGTAGTAAGAGTCTGACCATTCTTCATTAAAGGCTGTTTTCGCTGTCTACCTTTCTTTTTTTGAGCGCACTATACTCCGACTTTCCTTCTTCTCGTCTCGTCTCTCCGCATGTATAAATGTTTGTATTCACCCACTGACTGCACCGATCTGATTGGCCGAGTAGCATCACATGACATGATTGGGCCGCTAAGCCAGCGTCGTAAAGGCTAGAAAAGACGTGCCGGTTCAAATCGGAACGATCCAATTTCAATAATGTATCGGTTATAGGTCTAGGTCCCGATAGGTCGCCGTCCGCCTGTTAGTGACCTCTGCACTAGACGCTGCCACTGTGTTACGCACCACACCGTTCTGGCGTTATAATGACAGATCGACTTTACGGCAATATTCTCGGATCTGGGCGTTAAGATGATGACCAAACCTACCATCCACTTCCATTCTCTGAAGACAACATGAAACAGAAGCTCGTAACAGCAGGCCTGCGTGGGCCTGCACGACACGGCAACCAAGAGTAATGTTGATCATATTATTGATGGGTTGGGCTCACTCTCCTTGTCTCCCCTTTATATCACACATTATTGATGTCTTGATGGCATCATCATTAAATGCCTTGAACGAGACAAAGCTTCACTGCTGTGGGGCGGATGGGAGAGAGGGTGAGGGTGGGGGTGAGGGTGAGGGTGGAGGGTGTGTGCTGAGTGTACCTGTATGATGAGCCCAGGGGCCATGGTGGTCAGGTCCTCCTGGAGAGTCAGCTTCAGGTTCTCATCGATCTGGTCTGAAGTGACACACACACACACACACACACACACACACACACACACACACACACACACACACACACACACACACACACACACACACACACACACACACACACACACACACACACACACACACACACACACAGGGATGAACCAGCCAGCCAGCCAACCAGTCAGCCAGTCGGTCAACAAACCAACCACCCAACAGGCCAGCCAGTCAACCAACCAACCAGACAGCCACAGTCAGTCGGCAAGTCAACAAAGTAGCCGAACGAAGCGGTCAGCCAACCAGCCGTCTAGCACTAGTATGAACTCCTATTGGGGGCTTTATGGACCCCAGCCAACGTGGATCCCAAAAAGGAAGCCCCGGCGTGGGTTTGTTTCCGCTCTGCAGCGGCTTGCTTCCCAGGACCCGGACCCCGCATCAGCAGTAATAACAATATAACTACACACAGATGTTGTCAAATATACACAATGTGTTACAGCAGGCAGAGGGGGGTGGGGGGTGAAATAAGAGTGGTGTTTCAAAGTAAAGTGCAATGCAATAACTAACAATACAACCAAACGCTGAACCCAAACAGCTGGCAAGTTGTCTCACACGGAGGTCAGTGGCGTGTTTGCGGCCCGTAGATAAGTATTGTTGCCGTGGAAGAGACCGTTCTCTCCCCCCTGAGATCATCTCATCAACGTGACTCAAACCAAGGTCGTTAAACCCTGGAGAGGATCAAGTACAACTTGAGGGGCTCGGCTGGAAAATATGACTGTTTAGTTAGGGCCCTATGATCACATGGTTTCATTTAGGGCAGGTCATGAGTCCTTGCTGCTCAATGTATTTTGTTTTCTGTGGTTTTATCTATTGTTTGGTTTACCGCATAACCTATAAGTTGGGTTCTCCAGGTCTGTAACTACTATAACTACATAAATACTAAATGCAAATTAACGATAAGCAAATGCACTATAGCGCCCTCTGTTGGCCCCCATTAATTTGCACTAGGATTATGTGCCTTGAAAATTGTATGGGGAAGAATGGTGATACTCTCATTAACTTCTCTTACCAAACAGACCGATGTAGACCTCCTGCAGAGAATGAACGCTGCAGAACTGGTTGAGCTCGTGGTGAACCTTGTTGAAGATCAAGGCCTTGTCGTAGTCCGCGGTGAAGTTCTTAACTATGTCAAACACTGCAGAGTGGGACAGAGGAAGAATAATAAGTGATAATGATAGAGGAAGGAGGCGGTGATTACTGTCAATATGTTTAAAAAGGATCTTAAAACATACTTTTTAGTGCAGCGTTCTGCTCATAACTTACAGGCACCTTTGATAACATTCAGACACTAGATGTCGAACATCCTCCCCCCACCCCCACGACAGAATTCCATTAATATTTTGTTTTGGTGAGAGGGCCTCCAAATTAAATTCCGCTTAGGGCCCGGGCCTAGGGCCGGCCCTGATGGTGGGTCCCGAAGCCAGACCAGTTGAGAACCACTGCTTTAAACTAATTTCTTGCTCTTGTTGTGCTGCACTAAAAGTCTGCTATAAATAACGTTTGTTTTGATGTTAATACACACATACAGAGAGGTGTTACTAGTAAAAAGTGCCATAGTACAGGTTTAAAAGAATCATGAAATCAACACCCTGCTCAAATCACTTCTCCATTTTGTTGCCAGCTTTTGTGGATGAAAGGCTTCACGGTTTACCGGTTCCTGGTCTGATGTTGCTTTATGATTTACATGTTTCTATTATGTGTATATCTGGTGTGATATTGTTTTATGTTCTATGGTTAACCCGTTAAAACCAGTTGTGTTTCTGGTTTGTTATTGTGTTGTTCTATGGTTAACCTGTTAATACCAGGTGTATTTCTGGTGTGATATTGCGTCGTCTTAGGGTTTACCTGCCGAAGGAACCAGGAAGTTCACCACCTCTATGCGGTCAAAGTAAATCATCACTCCTCCACTGGGGAAAGAACACAGTTAGTAGCGTTTGTACAACCCATGAATACCATTAATAAATCCCATACATACCATGAATAAAACACATAAATACAATTGATACGATGCACAAATGCCAGTAGAATAATGCTGCTGACTTGCCACAAGGGGGTGCCACTGTGTTTACATGAACTAAGGATTATATCCAGATTAAAAGGCAACACCACAACTGTGTTGCAGAACACCTTCGTATGGCTACCCTGTTAGTAAGGCACCGACAGTTGTGGTCAAAAGTTTACATACACTTGTAAAGAACATGTATGTCATGGCAGTCCAGAGTTTCCAATAATTTCTACAACTCTTATTTTTCTGTGATAGTGATTGGAGGACATACTTCTTTGTCACAAAAAACATTCATGAAGTTTGGTTCTTTTATGAATTTATTATGGGTCGACTGAAAATGTGACCAAATCTGCTGGGTCCAAAATATACATACAGCAATGCTAATATTTGGTTACATTTTCACCTCAATTAGGCGCTTTTGGTAGCCATCCACAAGCTTCTGGTTGAATCTTTGACCACTCCTATTGACAGAATCAGTGCAGTTCAGCTAAATTTGTTGGCTTTCTGACATGGACTTGTTTCTTCAGCACTGTCCACATGTTCTCGATGGGGTTTAAGTCAGGACTTTGGGAAGGCCATTCTAAAACCTTAATTCTAGCCTGATTTAGCCATTCCTTTACCACTTTTGATGTGTGTTTGGGGTCATTGTCCTGTTGGAACACCCAACTGCACCCAAGACCCAACCTTCTGGCTGATGATTTTAGGTTCTCCTGAAGAATTTGGAGGTAATCCTCCTTCTTCATTAATCCATTTACTTTCTGTAAAGCACCATTTCCATAGGCAGCAAAACAGGCCCAGAGCATAATACTACCACCACCATGCTTGACGGTAGGCATGGTGTTCTTGGGGTTAAAGGCCTCACCTTCTCTCCTCCAAACATATTTCTGGTCATTGTGGCCAAAGAGCTCAATTTTTGTTTCATCTGACAACAGAACTTTCCTCCAGAAGGCCTTTTCTTTGTCCATGTGATCAGCAGCAAACTTCAGTCGAGCCTTAAGGTGCTGCTTCTGGAGCGAGGGCTTCCTTCTTGCACGGCAGCCTCTCAGCCCATGGTGATGGAAAACACGCTTGACTGTGGACACTGACACCTGTGTTCCAGCAGCTTCTAATTCATTGCAGACCTGCTTTTTGGTGGTTCTCGGTTGACTATTGACCATCCTGACCAATTTTCTCTCAGCAGCAGGTGATTGCGTTTTCTTCCTGATCGGTGCAGTGACACAACTGTGCCGTGCACTTTATACTTACGAACAATTGTTTGCACAGTTGATCTCGGGACCTGTAGCTGCTTTGAAATTGCTCCAAGTGACTTTCCTGACTTGTTTAAGTTAATGATCCACTTTTTCAGATCTGTGCTGAGCTCCTTTGACTTTCCCATTGTAGTGTTTGTGTCTGAGTCTAATGATTGTATTAAATGAGTCATATTTAAATGGAGTCAGAGAAGAACAAGAAGTTAAGACGCCACAAAGATAATTTGATTGACACAACTTTCTACATCACCTAAATTGATCATTCATGTTGCTGTATGTATATTTTTGAGCCAGCAGATTTGGTCACATTTTCAGTAGACTCATAACAAGCACAACCTGCCCTCTGGCCAGGTGACCACAAGACTAGCCAATCAGATGAGAGGTGATACCTTGTGCCACAGGGAACGTTCTTCACCTCGTCTGTCTGGAGAGTCGTCTGTGGGGAACGGGTGGGGGGGGACAGTTTCAGGAATGACAGGTTCCCACAGCACATGGATGCTCAGAGAGTGGAACATTCATTCAGAAATAATACGTACATTAATAATAATATTAATATTAGTGAGTGACCGATCAGCCCAGGTTGCCGGTTAGACACCATAGCTGTAGTACTACAGTACATTATAGCTGCCACAGGGTACTGTGTAGTACATTATAGCTACCACAGGGTATTGTGAAGTACATTATAGCTACCACAGGGTATTGTGTAGTATATTATAGCTACCACAGGGTATTGTGAAGTACATTATAGCTACCACAGGGTATTGTGGAGTATATTATAGCTACCACAGGGTATTGTGAAGTACATTATAGCTACCACAGGGTATTGTGGAGCTCATTATGCACTACCACAGGGTATGGTTGGAGTGCATTATGTACGACCACATGGTATTGAGGATTGCATTATGTACGACTACAAGGTATTGTGGAGGACATAGTAATGCAGTGAGGGGCCTTCTCACCTGAACTGCCTTGTATATGGTGATGAAGGGCAGCATGAGATGGAAGCCTGGACCACTGGTGGCCGTCAATAGAGCCCCTCCCCTAACACACACAAACACACAAACGCACAGGCACACACACTACACAGTGACTAAATGCTGTAATCAGTGATGTTTTCTGAGCTTCTTTAAACAATAGAACATACATTCTAAAGAACCTGTGATAGCGATGCATCACATTGTACAGTATAGGCTAACAATAATATCTACGTTCTTAGCCACAGGGGAACAGTGGTTGGAATAGGAGCTGTAGGCGACATAGGTAGATGTATTTGTAAGTCTTTGTACGGGAGGCGTTGTTTATTACCTGTAGTAGACACCCGTGTGGCCCTCCTCTATCTTGTGCACAGAGGCAAACAGAGCGGCCCCTCCGAACGCCGCCATGATGGAGAATATGGCACCCAACTGTGCCATCCTGGAGACCCGAGCAGCGGGGAAACAAAACCGGCCGTTCAAAACACATCGCACATTTACACAACGACGGCTGTTAGCCTCTTCCCACAGCAAGACACAGAGTACAGGTGGCAATGATTCAATTCAATTCAATTCAATTTTATTTGTATAGCCCTGAATCACAAGACAGTCTCAAAGGGCTTTACAGGCCAGATTGTTATGGGTCAAACGTGATTTATGACACAATGATGTTCCCATCCCACCCGACCAGACCAGACCAGGCGCCCTGCAGGTGCCCCCCCCCCCATGTGAGAGAGAGAGTGGCGCCTCGCTGGGTGCAGGGGCGGTTCTAGACCCGTGTTACTGTACTGTTCAGAATGGCCGTGTGTTCTGATACGGTACATCTGACTATAACACTTTGACTAGCTTTGTAAGAAATGGATAATTGTGTCATAATTGTTCTCTTCATTCGGGGGCCACAGGAAAGAAGGGGGCGGGGTGTTACAGAGGCACTGGCAACATGCTGCCCCCGCCCCCCCCAATAGGACCGCCCATGCAGGTGACAATGGCGCTCCTCCCCCCCCAGCCGACCTGCAGGTGGGAGAGCGGAGCCTCGGCGGGATAAAGCCTGAGCTTAAGAGGATTGGCTATAAGAAGCGCGCCATGACAGTCCATCACAGCTCAATAAATGTTAAATATCCCACTACTAGTGAGTGACGACACTTTATACACATTACTGTTGCTGTGTTGTGTTCCACTGTTAAATACACGGTATCATGTACTATTATTTAGTAGTAGTTGTAGTTCATGTAGTAGTAGTAGTGGAATTGGTAGTAGTAATAATTGTTGTGGAGGTAAGAAATAGATCAGTAGTAAAGTATAGATTAGATCCGATTTAAAGTAGAGTCGTTCATGCCCAATCAATTAAAAACAGGTCGCGTTTGGCGCAACATGACGCTTTATGTCATATTGGGCGTACAACCGCTGAGTGTGATTAAATAGATGTAAAGGGATCAATGATGTCATCGAGGTGATGTATTACCTGTATTTTTCGCAGACGTCTACCTCCACTGGTTTAGCTGAACTGCTTGTTTAACTTCCGGGTACTGCCGCATGCGTCACCGTGACGTCGGCAGAGCGGGTTTACAGACGCGCTTTCCACTTTGACCAGCAGGCGGCGCCAAAGACCAGGGAAGGTGGTAGACGGTAAATTAGACTTTTTGTTCCGATTTTAACATTTGCAACATACAATTGTAGCGTCCGAAGTGTAACGCTTCAAATTATTCCCTTGTGTCGGCACAAAAACTATGGAACTCGTACTCGATTGGAGCGTCATCAACCGCCTCCGTTTATTACACACGCGTGTCTCCTCACAAAACTACACGTCGCCCTCCTTCATACGTCACACACCTGCGACCTCCCGTCAGAACACTACAAATACAGAGTCGTTCAATCCAAAGCCGACACAATCAAGCAAAAAAAGACGCATTAATCGAAAGTTTAGCATTCACTTAGTTTTCATTTTGTACTGTTTTCTATACAATGAAATTCGACAGAAAAAAAAAATTATCTATAGGCTGACATATAGGCTAGATATAAGCTCCAAATAAAACCAAGATATATATTTATGCCTCGTCACGAACGTCTAACTTATTTAGTTTCCGTGGGGCTCATGGTTCACGTTTAAGGGTCGTGACCGTGGTGAGGCCGCCTCGCTTTATCTCAGGCCTCCTGGGAGAGCGACGCGCTCCAACCCCGACGGACCCCGGTGCTGCTGCAGTGGTGGCGCACTGCATCTTAAATAGGAGGGGGGGGTGGAGGATAGAGCTGGGGAAAAGAAGTTTGTCAGAGTTCATTAACTATCAAGGGAACATCGCTGGAACTGGCAGCGTAAGCCGCGCTGGGGCCCTGGTACCATTAATCACGACTGACAAGAAACCAGGGGCCGAGGGACCGGCGCGGAGAGGGAGGGGGGGAGGAGGGGGAGGGGACTCTGGTAGTGATTATAGAGCCGGTCTCCGCCGCCACGCAGCCAGGGGTGTCGGCAGTGTCGACTCCAGCCAAGATGGACCACGGAGCGTTTCAGGTACACTGAAACTCTCTCTCTCTCTCTATCCCCCTCTCTCTCTCTTTCTCTCTCTCTCTCTCTCTATTACTCCCTCCTCTCTCACTATCCCTCTCTCTCTCTCTCTCTTCTCTCTTTCCCTTTCTCTTTCTCTCTATCTCTCTTTCTCTCTCTCTATTACTCCCCCCCTCTCTCTCTATCACTCTCTCTCTCACAGTGTGTGTGTGTTTGTGTGTGTTTGTATGTGCATGCGTGTGTGTGTGTGTGTGTGTTTGTGTGTGTGCGTGCGTGTGTGTGTATAGATTCCTCAGAGGAAGCCCTGCATCACAGTCACACATAATAAGTCTTCCAGTGGACCGGCTGCCAGGAGGAGAGAGCGACCACATAACTCTGGGTTAAGAAAATATGGCAGCCGGGGGGTAATTCTAGAAAGAGTGGAATAAGCGGAAGGTATGCGAGGTGGCCGCGACGCGCCGTAAACAGAACGGACGGCTTGTTCCTCGCGTGTCACTTCCCTTTCAACCGGCCCGGGCCCAGCGCGGCCCGCCGACGCATAATGAGAGATATACGGCTGAGCCTGTGGCTTTAATACGTGAGGAGGGAGGGAGGGAGGGGAGGGAGGGAGGGAGTGAAGGAAGGAGGGAGGAATCGTCTAAATTCTATTTTCTCCCAAAGTCAAGCGAGTCCAGCTGTCATGCTGGAAAGAGAAATAAAATAAAGTGGTGGGAGAGAAACACAACAAGGAGGGAGAGAGAGAGAGAGAGAGAGACAAGATGGAGAGAGACGGTAAGGAAAATCAGGAGAGAATGAGGGAGAGTATATGAACAATGGAGAGAGGGAGGGAAGGAAGGAGAGAGGAGGAGAGAAAGAAAAAGGGAGAGAAAGAGAGGGAGAGACAATGAACGATGCAGAGCAGGGTGGAAGGAGAGACGAGGAGGGGAGAAAAACAAAGGGAGAGAAAGAAAGTAAAGAGAGGGAGAGGAAGACAGAGAAAAGAAAAGAGAAAGTACGGCGAGAGGGAGAGAATGAGAGAGAGAGAAAGTAGGGAGAGAGGGAGAGAACGAGAGAGAGAGAGAGCGAGAGAGCCGAGTGATAGATGGAGCGAGCGACGGCGGAGGAGTGTAGGAGTCAAAGGGGTGTAGCGGGAGCGCGGCCAGTGAGTGGTGAAGACAGAGACTCTGTTAAGTGCTGTGCTTGAAAGGCCGTCTGGTCTCATTAGCTGTCAGTTGTAACAATACAGGGCTGGCAGCGAGCAGCGCTCCCGTCTCCCAGCCATAAATCACCCCGCTGACAGCCACCCTGACAGGCTGGGAACCAACACACATGCAGCACTCGCCGGCTCCCTCTCCTCTCCTTTCTCTTTCTTTATTTCTTCATTTCTTTCTTCTTTCTTCTTTCTTTCTTTCTTTCTTTCTTGCTTTCGTTCTCTCGTGTGTTCTGTTTTCTTTCCTTTTCGTTTTCGGGTCTTTTCTGGTCTTTCTGTCTTTTTACCGATCTGTCTTTTCTTTCCTTTTTCCCTTTTTTCTGTTTTGGTCTTTCTGTCCCCCTTTTCTAATCTCAGATGTTTTCTCCGGGTTCTTTTTTGTGTAATCTAAGTGCTCCGTCATCTGCTCCTGTCACACACACACACACACACGCACACACACTCTCTCTCTCTCTCTCTCTCTCTCTCTCTCTCTCTCTCTCTCTCTCTCTCTCTCTCTCTCTCTCTCGCACACACACAGTAGTGCACATCAGCAGACAGCTCTGTACTGCTGCCGGCTGACGCTGTGTTTCTGGAGTACTTCCCTCTTGGCACCCCGCCGTGTGTCAGAGGAGACAAGGATACAATCACTGCTGTTATTGTAGGCCCAGAGGCCTTATTCACCTGGCGGCCATCTTGGTTCTCAGCACTATATAGCTGCGTGGCTGAATGTGGAAGATGGAGCCAACATGGCCGCTAGGTGTGTAAGTCTTGTTAATAGTTCAAATCGACTTGGAAGTTTCAACTTGGGATTGCCGATTTCCGACATAATTGCATTCACGTTCATGTTGTGGCACATTGCTGAATACAAAACAAACATTGGTAAAATAGCTGTTAAATTCCACTCCGAAATACAAACACGTGATGAAAGGATAATTACACATACAATTATGTGTTAAAACGTTGACAAATACTATTAGAATAATTAATTAATTCTTATTAACAATAAAGGCCGCCGTGTTTGATGTTGTTAACTGACGTCAAGTCCGACAAACCAAAGCTCTGAAATGATACTCAAATTTCCAACCTGTAATTCCGAGTTGTACAAGCGGTCAATTCATATTAAGCAAGTCAGAGGTTGTTTTTCTGAGTCCTGAGCTTTCTCAAACACGGTATAAGAAAAAGGTAAAAAGACTAGAATGAGGGAATGCGGAAAAATACTGCATTCAGTTGTTCCCGCAGCAGCTAGCGTCGAGAACCAGGGTACTCCTGATGGAGCGCTCATGTTGTCGTTGTTTGGTCTCCCTGTCGTAGCTGGTGACACGTTAATGGATGGCTTGTGTTTCAGAGGAGAGGGGAATGGATTCCTTCCCAGTCTCACGAACAGTGTCTGAGGACGTGTGCTGTGTATGTGTGTGTGTGTGTGTTTTAGTGCTGAAGGTTGCTGTGTGTGTGTGTGTGTGTGTCAGTGTGGACGTCTGTGTAATTTACGAGCGGCCTGCCAACCCGTTAGGCTCCGCCCCCTCCCGTGTCCCTGTCCATTACAGCTACGTGTGACGCTGTGCGTGTGTGTGTGTGTGTGTGTGTGACACACGGCCCGACAGGAAGGAAGTGGAATAAACCCCAGGCACACAGGTCATTAATCACCAGGGCACCGACACATACACTTACACACGTACACACACACACACACACACACACACACACACACACACACACACACAAACACACACTTACATGCAGATCCACGCACACACACACACACACACACACACACCACACACACACACACACACACACACACACACACACACACACACACTTACTTACATGCAGACCCACACGTACACACACACACACACACACACACAACACACACACACACACACACTTACATGCAGATCCACACGTACACACACACACACACACACACACACACACACACACACACACACACACACACACACACAAACACACACTTACATGCAGATCCACGCACACACACACACACACACACACACGCTTACATTCAGACACACACACACACACACACATACATGCAGACCCACGCGCGCACACACACACACACACACACTTACATTCAGACACACACGCACACACACTTACATGCAGACACATACACAAATACATACACATACTCACACATGCATATACATGCATGTGTGTTTGTGTTTGTGTGTGTGTGCATGCATGCACGCAGGCCTGCATTGTGTGTGTGCATGTAAGTGTGTGTGTGTGTTTGTGTGTATGTGTGTGTGTGTGTGTGTGTACACAGAGTACAATGTTGCTGAGTATGCAGCTTGGATACCAGACTTGGATACCAAAAGAAAACACTTTCTCTCACATACACACACACCACACACACACACACACACACACACACACACACACACACACACACACACACACACACATGCTTGCATGAAAGAACGCACACATTCACAGTATGGAGCGTGTGTGTGATCTCACAGCTGGACTAGATGTGGGCTAAATCTGCTGACGCCCGTGCTGGAACCCCGCCCCTCCGCCTCCCCCCTCCCCTCCCAACGAGCGGAGCCTAACGACCTCTGACAGGCCGGGGTGTAATTGGGGTCACATGAGGATGTAATTTGGCCGGTCATGTGACGAGCTCAGGGGCTGCAGGTACACCGGAGCCCCTGCCGGACGGACGGCTCCCGTAATTACTTTTGATAATCAATTGCTGTTGACAACTCCTAATGTCAACCCAAAGATTTGCTGGCGTTTATTCAGTGTCTGTACTGCTTGGACTCAGGGTTCTGGTTCTGTCTGGAGCGCGTGGACTGTGGACCCAGCAGGTTTCGGCTCTTTGTCCTGGTCTAAGTGTTTTGTTGAAGCTGGATTGAATCGGGGTCTTGGATGTAAAATAGCGCATTATGTACGTATGCTAGCACATTGGAGTTAGCATGCAGGCTAACTCAAGTGAGGTAGCGTCTTTCTAATAAGTCTCCGCTAATATGCTGTATATAACACAGTATGCATATACTGTATAATATATATAGGGTATATTCCCTTGATATACAGTATGTACAGTATATAAATCTAAGAACTGTGAGTTACGACTTACCTTGAGAACAACTTCATATGTCATAATATTTACTACCTTCTGGCTCACTTTTCAAACAAGCAAGATCATGTCAATCATCTATCTCCAAGTAAAATGCCTGCATACAGTATGTCTAAAGTTGTATATGTTGTATTCTTGCTCAGTGGTTTGTTGATACAGAATGTCTCATCTTATCTCTATCTCCACTTCTCCCGACATTAGGAGGGAGGGAGGGAGGGAGGGAGTGAGGGAGGGAAGGAGGGGGTGGACATGAGAATGTATCCTGTGTTACATCTCGATGGGAAGAGACTAAACTCCACCCCCTCTGCAGCGAGCACAGCAGCAATACAATGGAGGTCCGATGGTGGTCCAACAGGGGGACTCCGGTTGGCAGAAAGCACGAGGACTTGTCTGGC
>PIJE02000056.1:628942-638942 GCA_002895965.2 Coryphaenoides rupestris
ACGCACAGGGGGGACCTCCCAGAATGCTTTGCTGACATACTACCTCCAACCGAGAAGTATTTCATGAAGTATGTTCATATAGCTGCTTATTTTTCCAGGCTGTGTGAGAGTGGGTGTGGGTGTGGGTGGTGGGGGTGATCTGGGGCGTGAGACGAGGAGAGGCGGCCACACTGTTGTTCTTTGTGGGTCTTTTTTTAAAAAGAGGAATAAAGGCGAGGTTGTGTAACAGCAGCAGCAGCAGCAGCAGCACAGGGGCGGGGGGGTGTGGCCACAACCGTCTGGTGTGGTGGCGGCGTACCAGTGGAGGCATACCAGCGGCGGCGTATCAGCGGAGGCCTACCAGTAGCGGCCTACCATCGGAGACGTACTATCGGCGACGTACTATCGGCGACGTACCAGCGGCGGCGTACCAGCGGCGGTGTAGCATTGGCGGTGTAGCAGTGCTGGACGCGCAGCCGAAAGGCCCTGTGCTCACGCCTGTAATGCGAAAACAGACTGGTCGACTGGTCGTCATGGAGACCACGTTTGTGTTTTGTTCCAGGGAGGTACGCACACACACACACACACACACACACACAGACACACAATAACTGTAAAGCACACACAATAAACAACACACACACACACACACACAGTGACAGAGTGAGCGAGCGAGAACAACAGAGAGTTGAAGGAATGAGAGGTTATTGAGTGAAGGACGGGCGGAGGTAAAGAGAGAGAGAGAGACTGAAAGACACAAGCACCACCTTTCAACCACAGTCCACCACATTCTCCCTCTCTCCATGCCTTCCTCCCTGCTTGCCTCCACCTCCCTCCCACTCTCTTTCTCTCCCTCTCTTCCTCCTCCCCCTCTCTCTCTCTCTCTCTCTCTCTCTTTTACTCCTGCCCTGTTTCTCACTCTCCCTCCACCTCCCTCCCTCTCTTTCCCCCCTCTCTCTCTCTTTCTCTCACTCCCTCTACTCCCTCTTTCACTTTCGCTCTCCGCTCGCCTCCTCCGCTCCCTCCTCACCCTCCCTCCCTCCCTCCTCCCTCCCTCCTCCCTCCCCTCCGCTCCCCCAGCTGTCAGTGGGGACGGTGTGTGCAGGGCGGTGCCTAATTGAAGAGCGGTTCCACACTCTGTCGTCATTAATCACCAGACCTGTCACCCCCTGGCCCCCCCACTCCCTCACCCCCACTCCCTCACCCCCCCTCACCCAGGTCTCCACAGTAGGCCTACTGACACCCACCCGGCTCCTCTCCCGCTCTCAACGCACCGCCGCCGCGCCGCCACACACACACACACACACACACACCATGGTGGGGGTGATGGGTAGGTGGGGGGTGCGGGGGGGGGGGGAGGGGTAAGGAGTCGCACTGTGACACTGTGGTCGTGATGCTCCCAGGGCTCCTGCTGGTGAGGACTCCACTGTGGTTCCAGGGCCGGTGCCAAGGATAAGCCAGGGGGGGGCCTATGCTCCCCCCAAACTTGTTTTGATAGATTTTTCATTGGCTACCCTGTCAGACCTACTACATCTCTTATAAATCTCTTATGAATAAGTAAGAGATTTACATTAACATTTATATTTAGGGCATTTGACGCTTTTGTCCAAAGAGACTTACAAATAACAATTTGTTGATAGAGCGAAACAACAAAATATCGCTGGTGGTACATTATGATAGAATGAAGATAGATAGTAAGGGTTAGTACATTTTGTGAAGTCTAATGGTGGGTAGGGTGCTGTGTGGTTTGATATCACTGTCTTCTGAGATTTACTCTACTCCACCATCTACTACTATCATTCTACTGTCTCCAATACTTGTCATACAGTCATATCTCCACAGATTTATATATCATACAATGTAGGCCTGTGAAGCCCTTGGCGACTGTCCATTTGATGAAGGGATATAGACATTGACATTGATTGGCTTCTGCACACAACCCGTCCACTGTACCGACGTTGTTAACACACATGAACACACATTCCACACTGACGGAGTTCACACACACACACACACACACACACACACACACACACACACACACACACACACACACACACACACACACAATGCACCACACATCCAAGGACATACCACAGGTGTGATAACAACAATCTCCTGGAAGCTAATGAACAAATAGAAAAAGTTATTCCGCATAAAAAGTAGCTCAAACTCAAGCTAAATACACGACTCTCGTTTATTTCGAGATTTCTTTTATTTATAAGTAATAGATATTTAGTCCCCGGTCTTGCGGTATTGACCAGCCAAGAAGTTAATCCCACCGTGACAACACGTCCGGTGACCATGACCGGGCATTAGCGATGTGGACCCACTGGGCTTGAGCGCGCGGCCCAACAGCGATCTGGTTTCAGCAGAACAGAATCTGGTCGGGTCGAACCCGGGCTACATTTGTTTTGGAAAATGCCTGGAGTGCTACTTTGCTCCAATCTACCAGAACTAAACACTTTGTTGTCTAGCTTTGGTCCAATATGTGATACGATTGCATTATGCGTGTACACACACACACACACACACACACACACACACACACACACACACACACACACACACACACACACACACACACACACACACACACACACAGATACTGTTGTTCATCGTGTAAACACACTCACTCACTCACTCACTCTCTCTCTCTCTCTCTCTCTCTCTCTCTCTCTCTCTCTCTCTCTCTCTCTCTCTCTGTCTCTCTCACACACACGCAGACACACACACACACACACACACACACGCACAAAGGCTGGGTGAGTGGACAGGAGCAGATAGTGGGGGTGTTGACTCAGCTGGGTGGATGAAGAGAGGCGAAGGGGAGAGAGAGCGAGAGAGAGAGATTGATGAGTGAGGGGACGGTGGAGATAGAGAGGCATTTGATGAACGAGTGTAAACTGGCAAACGCTGGAATTAATTCCCCCCCCCCCCCTCCCCTCCCCTCCCCTCCCTCCCTCCCTGGGCAGTGTGATTGGATGTGGTCCCCTCTGAATGACCTCTGGAGGGGAGACAAACAGACTCTCTACTCCGGCCACATTCCTCACAGTTGGCAGTGGCAAGCGGTGGAAAAGACGGTTTCAAACAGACACAAAAACCATTGGAACAGATCACTGTTTTGTTGGTGACGACGGGTTTTTTTGCAACAGTGAAGCGAGTCGTACAAGCGACACAGCGCCCCTGCAGTTCACCAACACACCCATAGGGGGCAACACCCTACTGCCGTATAACTCGAGAGGCAAATGATTTAAACAAATGATTTAAACAAAACTAAAACATGGGCCTATAGCGACAATAAATCACGTTCTAATTAGCCTATTATTAACTATAGTAAAGGCAGGCCTATACAAAAACCCTATGCACAAACAAACTGTCTACTAGAAAATAGGGTGTGCACTGCGCAGATCGAGGCCTACATTGGCAGACATTGTAGACTAAACTGCTGTCTCACAGTGGAAATGTAAAATAAATAAAAATATCATAAAATAAATAATAATAATAATCATAATAATATAGACTCGCTGCTCTCGTTTCACACAAAGGCTTGCTGCCCAATGTAGCCGCTGAGCGCCGTTGAGCGCGACCTTGCTGCTCCAGCCTCGCCGCAGTGGCCCGGCCGGGGAGGAGAGGAGAGGGGAGTGGGTCATCCATTCCACTAATGGCCCTGTCAATTGGCACCTGTGCTGGCCGCGCCCCGCCCGACCCTGTCTGGAGCGCAAATGAACCGCGAGAGAGGAGGAGGCGACCGGGAGGACCCCCCCTCTCCCTCCCTCACCCCCCCCCCCCCCCCCCAGCCCCCCAAACCAACCAACCAACCGACGAACCACCACCACCACCACCACCCAGCGGACCCCACCCTTGCTTTGCAGTTTGCTACGTGAGCCCCCCTCAGCCAAAAAAGAGAGCAAGAGAGAGAGAGAGAGCGAGAGAGAGAGAGAGAGGGGTGGGGGGGGGCAGAGAGAGCGAGAGAGCGAGAGAGAGAGAGAGAGAGAGAGAGAGAGAGAGAGAGAGAGAGAGAGAGATTAACAGGCTGATGTGAGTTCCCTCTAATGGCCCTGCCGTGGCTGTGAGATAGACTCAGATCTCTCCCTTCCTATTAAGTGTTTTAACTGCTCCCACTTTCTGGGCGGCTGACCTCGGCGAGGAGAACACGACTCCCCTGCTCCCGGGATGAAAGCCTTCACGTCTTTGTTGTGAAAAATGATTTTGAAAAAGGCTTCCTTGCGCCGCTCCTCGGGGGACGTGTCAAGACTTTGATGAATATTTCTCTATTACCACGCCACCCATTGTCAGGCCTGCCCTTTGTGTCGCAGGGGGCCAATCCGTCAGGCCCGGACCCCCAACCCACCCGCCCCCCCGCCACCCCTCCGCCCCCCCCCCCCACCACCCCCGCCCACAGTGACCCAGCGGCCCCCGGCCAGGGACCCCTCCTCTCTGCTGAGACGGCCGGTTTTTTTTTAAGACCTCGACAAACACAAATCAGCAATTATAAAGACGGAGCAGCAAGCGCCGACAACAACCGTATACGCTTAATGGGAGGATGAGGAAGGAGGAGGAAGATCCGCGGGGACCAGCCGATGTGACGCATGGAGCCTGACCCCCCGCGGTGCCCTCTGGCAACCGCTACAGAGGAAATGTTAGCTACACAGCGGCCATTTATAGCACCGCGGTGGTGGACAGATAGGTCATCTAACCTGGTCTGGTTAAAGTTAAACTAGAACTGTTAATTCACTGTTCAACTGTAATTAACGGTTAAGTGTTATTATCTGGTGTTTGGAATGACGATGCTGAACACTGGAGGGTTAATGAGGCGAAAAAACAAGTGAAAGTGCATTCAAGTCAAGTCATTTATTTAATAAAATAAGACCCGTTTCCCAGGTCGGTTGGATAGCACAGCCATCGCTACGTATCTGTTTATGTGTCAGAGATTCTGTTATTTATTTTCTTTCTTTCTTTATTTATATATATATATATATATATAGATCCGTACCATTCGTGTCAGCGACCCCGATTTACTTCACCAAGTATAAGGCGTGAAAAAATATGACATCTCTGCATATGTACAATTTAAAAATAAAACTGCATTGTTTGTGATAATTATTGTGGACATGCAATTTCTAGAGTCTGAATAAGCTTGTGGAAAAAATAACTAAAAACGTAACCAAACAGCAGAATAGAAGAGTTTAGAAAATGTCCCCAAAATAACATCCCACAGTCCACACCTTCATCATGGTGCAAGGTTTTTATTTTTTAGAGTGATAGGCATTATGTTACTATGTTTAAATCATTTCTTTCACTTAAAATATTCTCAGGACAATTCATTTGGACAGCATTTTTTTCTCTTCCCCCCCTTTAAAGTTGAATACCAAGCGCTTGAGTGAAAAATAAATACAGAAATTTTTGGAGTCCTGGAAGAAAGACATCGGAGAGGAAGGGGAAAAAGTAATAAAAAAACTAAAACAAACAAAAAGGAAACAAAATGAAGTATCTAGACCTCCGTTATAATCCCACCATCTCATCCTATTCCGGCTCCAATTTCCCAGCAAAGTCTTTAGAGGGTAAAGTCTCTCTCTGGGCTGCAGACCATCCATCAGGGGGGGGGGCGGGGGGGGTCCACTCCCCCCCCTCCGCATCCTGAGACCAACACGTGGTTCTCCTTGCAGGGCAGAAGGTGGGTGGACGACAGACCCCCACCTCCTGCCGACATAAGGAGGGCTCCGTCTCCCGGAGGGCTCCTTGTTTTGAAGTGTCCGAGCAGGCTGGCGGCCATCCAGGGGCCACGGCTCCGCGGCACCCGGTCCTCACTGGTACCCCCGGTCCTCACTGGTACCCCAGGGCGGAGGCGGCCCCCAGTCTCTGGCTGTACAGGGCGTAAGGGGAGTAGTAGGCGGCGGGGGAGGCGGAGGGCAGGGAGGGCATGGGCAGGCCCGGGTGGCCCTTGGCGTAGGGGTGGTACCGCGCCAGGCCCAGGCCCGGGGACCCCCGCAGGGAGAAGGAGCTGGGCAGGGCTCCGGGGCTGCCGGGCGGGGGCAGGTGGAGGTGGCAGGAGGCTGCTGCGGCGGCGGCGGCGGACATGGACGAGGGGTAGGCGGAGAGCAGCTTGCTCTCCACCATGCTGTGCATGGCCGTGTGGGTGCGCAGGTGAGCCAGCAGCTCCTCTGACGTGGAGAAGCGCCTGTCACACGGGCCACCCACCGACACCCAGTTGCAGGCGTGGGGCAGGGGCTCGTTGGAGAGCATGTAGCCGTAGGTGTAGAGCGGGTGGGACAGGGAGGGCGTGGAGCTGGAGGACAGGGCGCTGGGGTGCAGCGAGTGGAGGTGGTGCGAGGGATACACCAGGCCGGGGAAGCCCGACTTGAGGGAGGCGGAGGGGTCGTGGACGCAGGTGGAGCAGTTGCTGCCCCCCAGGTGCGGGGCGTTGGGGTAGGTCAGGCAGTAGGGGTCCCGGCACAGGCCCTGCATCAGGGAGGGAGGGGAGGCCCCGGAGAGAGGGCTGGAGCTGGAGGTCTTCCTCTGGAGCCCCAGACCCAGGCTGGACTTGGTAGGATCCAGGCTGGACACAAACTGTGAGGGGTAGCCCGCGTAGGCCCCCACGATGGAGCCGTGGTAGCCCATGGAGGCGGGCGGCATGGGGAAGACCGAGTGTCCCGGTTTGAACGGAGACACGGGGGCGATGTGTCCGGACACCACCCCGGGCTGAGATGACTGCTGGTCGGGCTTGCTGTCCGGCCGTGGGCTGCTGGCCGAGCTAGCGTTGCTGGAGTTAGCGCTAGCCCGTACATGGCTGGAGTTGGCCAGCTGCGCTCCGTCCATCCCTGGAGCCTTGCTCAGATCCAAGTCCTTCTTGCCCGCGCTGCTGCTGCTGCTACTGCTGCAGTCTGAGGACCTGTCTGAGGCCGCCTGCTCTGCGGGGCCGGGCTTGCTGTCCGTGTGCGGGGCCTGGGAGTGGGGCAGGGGCAGGGGCTGGGGTGTGCTGGGGGACTGGCTCTGTCTGTGGGGGTGGCTCTGGCTGTGCAGGGGAGGGGATGAGGAGCAGGGGGACATGGTGCGGGGAGTAAAAGAGGGACAGGAGCCATTGGTCACACTGCCGCTGGGCACCCTGAAGCCGGCTTTATCCGAAGGCCCCTTGGAGTGCGTGGCATCCTTGCGGCAGTCCCCGGTCAGTTTGGCGTAAGGCTTGAAGCTGGACTTGTCATCCATCGGCTGGTGCTGCTCCCCAGACTTGGAGGAGCGGCCGGACGAGGAGTCCTTGTCACCCAGGCTGCTG
The DNA here is from genome assembly GCA_002895965.2 of Coryphaenoides rupestris. Classification (NCBI taxonomy): domain Eukaryota; kingdom Metazoa; phylum Chordata; class Actinopteri; order Gadiformes; family Macrouridae; genus Coryphaenoides; species Coryphaenoides rupestris. Next base: position 636,195 of record PIJE02000056.1, read on the forward strand.
GAGGAGAGGGAGGCCAGTTTGGAGGAGGACGGCGGGTCCGGCTTGCCGATCTGGGAGCAGGTCTGGGCCAGCAGAGCCAGGGGACTCTTCTTGGCATCCAGCTGAGCAGGAAAAAAAATTGCTTCATTAAAAAAAAAATCTTACAATGTAGGCTACATTTATTTTCATTGGCAAGCGCAATTGTTCGTATGCAAATTCGCCCTTGAGCAAAGGAATGCAAAAATACACGCACATGCATCACGTCACCTATTACATAGAATTAACATTTTTTTATACAGAAAGACAGGACTAATGCTTATATAAGAAAGTATAACGTCGTGGATATTAGAGCCTAATATTGTTCAGTTATAATTCAGTGCGCACGAGGTCCGTTTTTTTTTCCCATCAAAACAACGCTGTGCGTAAAATGGCACGAAGCGAAAGAAACGAAAAGTCGTAACGTGATTGTTTTACATTTAAATTCTTAAGACACGTCACGAGTGGACGGGTGGTGTATTAGTGGTGTATTAGTAGTGTATTAGTGGTGTATTAGTGGTGTATTAGTGGTGTATTACTGCACTTACTTCGATGCTCACCGGCGCAGAGGTGAGCGGCTGGAGATACTCCGGGTGCAGCAAGTGACTGTGCGCCGTCAACATCTTTAACATCCGAATGGGAATTCTCCGCGCTTGGCGTAAAGGATCCGAGGGAGGCGGAGGAAACGGACTGCAGGAAGCGGACGGTCTCTCCGGTCCTTTCTGCCGGACTGGCGGACTGTCTCTCGCGTCGGCGAGGGGGGACCGACTGCTGCTGCTGCTGCTGCTGCGTAAAAACCACGGCTGAGCTCCGCCGGGGGACTCTTTCATCTGGATCGCAGCGACGCGGGGAACGGGCGACAGCGGCGGCGGCGGCGGCGGGGCTCGGGAGGTGGAACCGGACTGACGGTGGAAATCATAAATCAGACGCGCAAAATTCACGGCGCGTCACAACACCACCGTACGTGGCGCAAGAAGAAGAAGAAGAAGAAGAAGAAGAAGAAAAAAAAGGACCTAATATTTAATAATCCAACAACAAGAGCGAAGCAAGTTTAGTCTAAAAGGAAAGACAGTTTTCCATATTTCATCTTTTCCTCGATTCCACAATAGCGCCGAACGATCTCCTGACAGGCGATATCCGTTGACCCAGTTCTGGACAAGAAGAACAGCGCAAAGAGTGAAGAGCAGCGATCTTTAGTCATAAATTACCACCGCATCAGCGAAATACGCACAACGGCACCCAAAAAAAAAAAGCACCTCTCCGCGTCTCCAAGGTGCGCACCTCTCCTCTCCGTCTACACTCCAGCCTCACACTCTGTTCCACATACTCTACACGCCGAGAGGGGGGCGGGGCTTCCGGAGCAAAGCGCGCCGCCGTCCAATCACAAGTTTCCATTCTCACAACAAGGGGTGGCGCTAGGCGGGGCTTGTTGCGTGACCTCCACCACGCCCCCCCCCACCCCCACCCCCACCCCCACCCCTTCCTCCACGCCCCGCCCCTCGGCCGCATTAAGTGGCTCTGATGGAGGGGGCCCACTAATCTCTGTGTGAGCGACCTTTGCGTGTCAAACCCAAGTCATTTGATATAGAAGAAGGGTTGTCAAATAAGCCAAATAGTTTATTAGACATTTACCCCATTGATCCGGGGAAAGGTCAGTCGGTTTAAAATATATTCTGCCATGTAAAATGAAAATGAAAGAAAAAAACGTAAACAATAACGTGCCTTTTCTTTCAGACATTCAAATGGGGAGGATTAACCCCAATTGACCCCAAAGAACTATCTCTAGCTCTTCTCAGAATAGGCTGTTTTCATTAGGGAAATAAAACTCCATTGTCCGTCCGTGAGTTGGTTAATGACGTGATTGTGTTACAGCGGAGCGCCACGCCAGCGCAGTTAATCTCATCGGACAGTAAACTGGTTGAATCATGTGGCGTCGCACCAAGGTGGTGACAACACGACAGCGAAGCCTTTCATGTCGGCTCCACCCCGGGGCTGACACGGCATGTATGAACCAATTTAGCCATCATTGAAACTTCACGTGGTTCCCGGTACTGCCTTGTGCCACAATATTAAATCTTTGGCCGCGTGTTGTTGGAAAATAACCCGACATGAACGCGCGCGCACACACACACACACACAACACACACACACACACACACAAACTCAGATGTTTTTTCTGGAAGATACAGGGAATGTTGTCCGCAGATTATTAACTGAACAGATATGTTGTTGTTTTTCCCCAATGGCCAAAAATGTTGCATTCATTATCACAGTAAAAAAAAGAAAAAGAAAACGTCGTACTTTGGATAGAATATGCGTAACAAGAAGAATGAAGCGGTCCAGTCCAGAGGCCCGGCGATGACACACTCCACTGTCCATAAACACAACAAGGTATTGTTTATGGGGCTGCTCCGGGGCGGCCCTGGCTCCTGAATAATCAAAGACATTTAATGCACTGTTATTCTCAGACTGCTTAGAGTGCTGCTGCTGCTATGGATCATACACAACCCCACACAACACACACACCCGGGCTCTCTCTGTCCCTCTCTCTCTCTCTCTCTCTTTCTATCCCCCTCTTCCTCTCTTTCTCTCTCCCTCTCTCTCTTTCTCTCTATCTCTCTTTCTATCTCTCCCTCTCTCTCTGTCTTCATGTGTTCATAAATAGAGGTAGAGGAGTGGGGATGACAGTGGGATCGTTATCAAAGCTTCCTCCCCCTTGACTCTCTCTCTCTC
>PIJE02000056.1:663942-668942 GCA_002895965.2 Coryphaenoides rupestris
ATCTCTCTCTCACTTTTCCTCTCTCTCTCTCTCTTTCTCTCTCTCTCTTTTCCTCTCTCTCTCTCTCTCTCTCTCTCTCACTTTCCTCTCTCTCTTCTTTCTCTCTCTCTCTCTCTCTCTCTCTCTCTCTCTCTCTCTCTCTCTCTCTCTCTCTCTCTCTCTCTCTCTCTCTCTCTCTCTCTCTCTCTCTCTCTCACTCTGCACCCCATCCACGTCCCTCGCTCGTCCGTCCATCCGTCCGTCCCTCCCTCCCTCTCACTCTCTTCTCCCCCATCACCATCATCACCATCATCACCATCATCATCCTCCTCCTCATCACCAGCCCCCCCCCCCCCCCCCCCCCCTTCACAACGCCCGGCCCGAGAGGCGGGGCGTGTCGGGGTGCGTTTGGCCGTGGTGCTGTCGGCTGAAGTCTGAGCAGAAGAGACAGGCTGCTGACAGGCCCGGAGACTCGGCAGCGCTCCCCGGCAGCCCCACACTCAGGAAAATATGCCCGGTGTCATTCCCTCTGCGCCCCCCCCCTGACAACTTCACTCTCTGTCTGGGGAAGATGGCGGAATAATAAAGATGGGAATGTTGTGTGTGTGTGAGAGAGTGCCCAGCAGGGGTCCTACAGGGCAATGAGCACCACGATGGAGCCACGAAATACTAAGCTAAGGATGAGTTTTACGTCTGGCTGAAGGACACTTGAGCTGTTTGAAATCAAACCAGAAACCACCTCCTGTCCTGGGTGACTGTTGTTGCGTGTGTCTGGTGTGTGTGTGTGTGTGTGTGTGTGTGTGTGTGTGTGTGTGTGTGTGTGTGTGTGGTGTGTGTGTCTGGTGTGTGTGTGTGTGTGTGTGTGTGTGTGTGTGTGTAGGTCAGTCAGTCCATACATGTCTACATAGACCTGTGTTATTCGTCCTGTCATATTTTCATGTAATATAAATGAAAAAACAGATTTCATTCGTGTGGCCGATCAATAAACTTTGAACCTTTAATCATCGAACGTGTAAAGATCTGCACACAGAGTACACAGAGGGAGGCTACGGTACTGCTAAAGTATTCAGGACACGACCGGGCCACTACAGCTCCCCTCTGTTGAGGATCTTCTGATTGAACTTTGATTCGATGAGCATCCGAAACCATTGGATATGTTCCATTGAAGTTTGAGTGATGTGGGCCTTCTCCAATTCTATTCTTGTTTTACTGACATGGCCTCTTTGCAGATCAAACATGTGGGCTTTGGTCCCACATTGCAACAACATTGATGTTTCACAGTTCACTCCTTGTTGAATTGCTGATTTTCATGATCTACAGACCAAGTAAACTGGCTCTTATTCTAGCCCATGAACTGCTTTTTTTCTGGGAAAATGTATTCTGATTATTTATGTTCTCATAAATCACCATCAACGCTCGCGGTAAGCCAACATCTTGAACACCCTCGGAGTATCAGTCCGCTAGCTTTCAGCCCCTTGCCAGCAGTAGGCTAGCATGCTACGGATGCTATCAGTACGCTAGCACGCCGAACACGCTAGCTGTCAGCCCTCGCCGCGGCGGCCGTGTCTCTCGACGTGAAACAAGAGCCGTTGACGTCGCCTGCCGACCGCAGTGTTCTCATACCTGACGGGACGAGAACACGACCTGCCTGGAGGACGACACTTGAGCTGTGGATATCAAACCAGCAACCACCTCCTGAGTGAATGTTTGTGTGTGTGTGTGTGTGTGTGTGTGTGTGTGTGTGTGTGTTTTGACACACACATTCAAGGCCTACAAGGTGTTTATCACTTAGATTTCAGCCTGAATGTCATCTGCAAAACAACCAAGATGGAAAGTTGCTGTGTTGTTGCTCTGCTAAGCTGTGTTGTTTATTGATCTTCTTTCTTTACATTCTTGTCATCTTTGATGGATTTCTTTTTTTATCTTTGATACTTCATGTTTTTATCTTTGATGCTCTTTAAAAGCTAATGCTTTTTTTAATGCTGAACACGCTTGCAGTAACGCTAGGATCTTGAAGACGCTAGCAATAAGCTCACATCTTGAACATGGTAGCAGTCAGCTAGCATTCTGAACATGCTAGCAGTATGCTGAACATGGACTAGCTTAGTGCTAGGGCTGAACACATAGCAGTGAGCTAGCATTCTGTACATGCTAGCAGTATGCTAACATGGACTAGCTTAGTGCTAGGGCTGAACACATAGCAGTGAGCTAGCATTCTGTACATGCTAGCAGTATGCTAACATGGACTAGCTTAGTGCTAGGGCTGAACACATAGCAGTGAGCTAGCATTCTGTACATGCTAGCAGTATGCTAACACGGACTAGCTTAGTGCTAGGGCTGAACACATAGCAGTGAGCTAGCATTCTGTACATGCTAGCAGTATGCTAACACGGACTAGCTTAGTGCTAGGCGGCTGAACACATAGCAGTGGAGCTAGCATTTCTGTCATGCTAGCAGTATGCTAACCACGGACTTAGCTTAGTGCTGGGGCTGAACACATAGCAGTGAGCTAGCATTCTGTACATGCTAGCAGTATGCTAACACGGACTAGCTTAGTGCTAGGGCTGAACACATAGCAGTGAGCTAGCATTCTGTACATGCTAGCAGTATGCTAACACGGACTAGCTTAGTGCTAGGGCTGAACACATAGCAGTGACTAGCATCTGTACCATGCTAGCCAGTATGCCTAACACGGACTTCAGCTTAGTGCTGCGGGCTGAAACCACATAAGGCAGTGGGCGTAGCCATTCTGTACCATGCCTAGCAAGTATGCTAAACATGGACTAGCTTCAGTGCTAGGGACTGAACACACAGCAGTGGGCTAGCATACTGAGCACGCTAGCTGTCAGCCCTGCCCCGTGACGGACGTGGTTCTGGCGGCCGCCTCTCATCTCACCGTGGACGCGGGAAACAAGATCTGCTGACGTGCCCGCCGACCACAGTGTGTCCCGTGCTCGGCATGAGGAGAACACTACCTGCCTGTGTGTGTGTGTGTGTGTGTGTGTGTGTGTGTGTGTGTGTGTGTGTGTGAGTGTGTGTCCTTCCCCAGTCCGTCGGCATTACTGTCAATCTTCACAGGCCAGTGGCGACATGTTTAATCACTCTGCTCCACGGTGAACCTCTCTGTAACCCCTCTCTCCTCTCTCTCTCTATCTCTCTCTCTCTTCTCTCTCTCTCTCTGTCTCCCACACACCACACACCACACACCACACACACACACACACACGCACACACACACACAGGCAGACATACTCAAGCACAAACCCTTATATATAAGCGCAAATCAAACATTGACACGTATAGTCAGATATCAACACTCACACTTCCACCACTTCACACACACACACACACACACACACACACACACACACACACACACACACACACACACACACACACAGGACACCAACTCTGCACGTTAGGTGTAGAGAAGATCTGCACACCACATTGCTTGGGCCAGCATAGGAATGAGGACTATTCAAGATGGCGGCCGAAACAGGTGAGACAGGGAGGGAGGCGTCTGGGCTTGGCGGTCAACTCTCTCTCTCTCTCTCTCTCTCTCTCTCTCTCTCTCTCTCTCTCTCTCTCTCTCTCTCTCTCTCTCTCTCAGTATGCCCTCTCTGTCGTCAATCAACCGGTGGGGTCTTTGTAAAGACATCCTGCAGGGTGCAGTCGTGTGTGTGTGTGTGTGTGTGTGTGTGTGTGCTGGGGGGGATGCTGCCACTTTAGTTAGCAGCCAGGGTCACAAGTTCACAGAAAACTGAGAACAGAGCACTGAGAGTTGTGTGTGTGTGTGTGTGTGTGTGTAGTGGTGTTGTGTGTATGTGTGTATGTATGTGTGTGTGTGTGTGTATGTATAAGGGTGTGCATGCAATCCGGTCCAGAAGTGGTCCGGATCCAGATCCAGTGTGACGGTGAATCCAGTCCAGGCACAAAGGAGCGTTTGTTGAGCGTGACCGCGTCAGAGAGCTGAGTCTGGGCTCCATACTGTGGCTCCTGCAGTCTCGCTGGGATCAACATGTCCACACAGATACAGACCGCCCCACACACACACACGCTCACACACACACACACACGCACACACACACACACACACACCTTTTTCACATTTATATTACATTTACCAGATACAACATGTTGATGCACAGCGTTACAATGGTGGATTCATGCAAGAAATGTGCTTGTGTGATCAGAAATAGATTTTTAAGAAAGTGCAGTAGATGGAATATATTCCCAGACATCTTCAAGCACATCTTATCTTCAAAACACCACCGCCCCTGTCCCAGCATTCAGACGTATCCTGTTTACACAGACATCAGCTTTCTTACGGCTCGGTTACTACCGCCGATACCGGATTAAAGGCAAGAGTGAACCTTTTATGCAGAAGGCGGGGCGGAATAAAGCTGCAACGTTCCCGCAAACAAAACGGCAGAGTAAAAGGGGATGTAGATACACATGCAGGCTGACAGACATACACACACACACACACACACACACACACACACACACACACACGCACACGCACATCGTGCATTGGCAGCATAGGCCCCCCTGATCCTTACATAAACCCGAGCCTCTAACCCATGACCCCCTGACCCCTTAACCTCTAACCCTAGTCTCATGGAGACTGACATCATCACAGCTTTCCATTGGCCTTTCAACACGCCTGGGAACCCCATGGTGGAATATTGTCCTTGAATCTAACGACTAAATCTGTCTGCAGATCTTTCTCTTCCAGACACCAACCCCCCAGCGGCTGTCACTCCTAGCAGCTCAAACATGAGCATCTATAGAACACTGTGATCCTGCTGCAAACACCCCAGATCTCCTGTCTAAGATATATAATAAACTGAGTGATAGAGCCGGTCTGCAGCCCAGGGTCTTGTCTGGTCCTTTCGTCAATCTGTGCTCCTCTCCCCTCCTCTCTCCTCCTCTCTCCTCCTCTCCCCTCCTCTCCCCTCCTCTCTCCTCCTCTCTGCTCCTCTCTGATCCTCTCTCCTCCTCTCTGCCCCTCTCTGATC
>PIJE02000056.1:673942-676442 GCA_002895965.2 Coryphaenoides rupestris
ATTTGGCTTGAAAAAATGGGCTGAAAACAAGAAAGCATTCGCTGGTGAAGTTGCAGCGCGTTGCTCACCTTGTGCGCATGCGTTAGCCTTCAGTTCCCGTGAACATTACCAGACTTACTGGATCTATCATGGTGTTCTTCCCTTGCCTCCTCCGCCTCCCCCTCCTCCCGCCCTTCCCTCCCTCCTCGGCCGGCGGAGCAGAGAGCGCTCCCGCGCCGGGCTGGCAGCTGAGGTATGGAGGAATGGCCTGTCAGAGATGGACCCCCCTCCTATCTCTTATCAGGGGAGCCTTTCGCTTCTTGTGGGGCCCGCCGCTTTTTGGGTCTGCCTGTGACTAATGACTAACCAGGAGCCCCCACGCAGGGCAAGACATAGCCCCCCCCCCCCCCCCCCCCCCCAACCACCCCCATATGTGTGTGTTGTGTGTGGTTGTGTAGTATATGTTGTGTGCCGTGTGTGTGTGTGTGTGTGTGTTTGCATGAGAGGAGGCTGTGTCGCTGGGGCAGGGGGTCTTTTCTTCGGTCCTTTTAAGTGCAGAGGAAAGCCCCCCCAGCCCCCCCAACCCCCCCACCCCTTACCTCAGACACAACACACACACACACACACACACACACTCTCTCCCTCTCTCCCTGGAGCGGCGGTGGTGGCGTGTGGTGGTCGGTGGGTGGTGTAGCGGTGGGAGAGGTGTTCGGGGAAGACTGGGGTGATTGATGAGGAGGGGACACAGAGGAAGGTTCAGAGGCCGGGGCAATCTTGTCCCCGGCCGGGCGAGGCAGAGAGACACACTCATCATAGCCCCGGATTTGAGACGGGCCTTCCCTGTGGGGTGGGATGGGGGCGGTGGTGGGGTGTAGCCTGCGTGACCCTCGGCGTGGACAACCGCTGACTCTTGCGACCGCCACTTCACCCCGAACACGGAAAGACTGCGAGCATTGAAATCACACGGTTTACGGTGCCGGTCATTGGGCCGGAGCAGTTCACGATACTGAAGGCGGAGAATTGTTAGACTCCCCGGATACTCTCGGGAATCCACAGGGTTTATTATATTTTAGGGCATATCCCAGTCCATCATACTGGTCTCACCTTTGGACCTTCGGTTGGTCAGCGGTGGTGGGCGGCGTGTCACGAGAGAAAGAGAGAGAGAGAGAGAGAGAGAGAGGAGAGAGAGAGAGAGAGAGAGAGGGAGAGCCCCTCGACTCGCCAATCACACGACACCTCATCTGCATTTCAACAGCTGGGGTTCGCTGGTCTCATGGAGCTGTCCCGACGGTCGTTGGTTCTCTCGTGACTCTCGTGTCTTATCTCCCACAGACACATGCGCAAATACTGCCAGCACCCACACACACACACAACACACACACAACACACACCACACACACACACACACACACACACACACACACAACACACAGAAGCACGCACCACACACCACACACACACACAGAAGCACGCACACACACACACACAAATAAACGCCCACAACTAGTGTAAGCAAAGCAATTTGAGAAACAGAAACCAGTGTCTACCAGGTTCGGGCGTGGGGGGGGGGGGCCAGCACATTTAAGGCCAAGGTGCGAGGTGCTGTGGAATAGAGTGGAGTGGTGGGGTGAGGAGGAGGAGGAGGAGGAGGAGGAGGAGGAGGATTGTGTGAGGAGGTGGGTGGGAGTTATTTAAACGCTGACCTAGGCAAAAGGGCCACCAGGTCAGACAGAGGTGTAAGGGGTTGCAAAGAGGTGGGGGGGGGGGAGAGTGTGGGGAAGGTTGGGTGTGGAGAGAGAGCGTGAGAACGGTTAGCAAGGTGGCGCTCCAGAGGAGGAGGTGGTGGGAGGTGCATCTCTGTTAGTTTAAACAGGTCAGACCTCGGCCATGCGCCAGGAAAAAGTGATTGATGAGGGATGGTGTGATGAGGATGAGGATGATTGATGATGATGACGTTTACTGTGATTGGCTGGCCGGGGTTACGAGGTTCTCTCAGGAGGTCAGAGTTGATTATGTGAATTCACAGTGCAACACACACACACGCATGCCACACGCCACACACACACACACACACACACGCACACACCACACACCTCCATCGCGCATCTCCCGGCGTGAGTGACAGCAGCTGCCTCTGCAGGGAACGTCTTTTTCATGGCAATACTGTGCCCCGCCCCCCCGGGGCACAGATCTAACAGGCTGCCATCAAGGCCGGGCACCCGTCGAGGTGCGGAGTGATTGATTGGCACGCAGGCGGGTTGACAGACGCTTCGCTGTGGTTAGAGAATAATGAGTGACAATGTTTTCAGCACAGGGGGATAATCAACATTTCAATTGTGTCTTGTTTTCCTTTTTCCGTCTCCTCCTTCTTCTTCTCCTCGCTGCCTCGCCGGTTACCTGGCTGAGCGGCGGCCGTGCCCACGCCAGCCGGCATTCCTCCTAAATGAGGAAATGGGTGCTTTACAGGAGGTGGGGGTTGGGGGGGGGTGGGGTTGCTCATAGTGAGGGTTCAATCATGTGA
>PIJE02000056.1:693942-698942 GCA_002895965.2 Coryphaenoides rupestris
TGCTCCGCGCGCATTTTGATCTTTGCTGACCTTTTCACTCGCGTTCACTCACTGGTTTTTTTTTTTCCTTGGCTAAATCCGAGTCTCCCTTTTCAGCCAACATAATCAGCCCACACACGCGGACCGCCGCTATGTGTTGCCTCCCAGCGCAGGCGTCCGTTCATTCCGAGATTGAGAGTCTGTCCCCACCAGAGAGCCTCCGCCCGGAGCTGGGGTTTGACCCCGAAGCTGACAAATGGCGTCCGACGCTTTCTGAGATGTAGGCCCACAGTGAAAATCTGCCTTATTCTATATATATCGGAATTAGCACAGCAAAATAGAATTGTTTACACGTGGATCTGAGCATATTTATGAGTGACCTACAGCTGAAGGGCTTTTAATGGAGCTGTGTTTAAAAATGGCTGCACTTAGCTTAATGCTACGCTAGGCCTATTTCCCAGCTGCACGCTAACACCAGGTCAGAGAGGGAGAGAGACCATATGTTTATAGAATGTAGATACGATGCTCGACAGTTTATACACTTTTAAATAGTGTCTGTATGGACTACATGTCTACCTCTCTCTCTCTCACTCTCTCTCTCTCTCGCTCCATTAATTCAATCAAGTATCTCTCTACTCTCTTCCCACCACAGCTTATAAACACATGGATTTTCATCATTTACACCATTCGGGGTAAAGAAGAGGCTGTGTGTGTGCGTGCGTACGTACGTATATATGTGTGTGTGTGTGTGTGTGTGTGTGTGTGTGTGTGTGTTGCGAGTGTGCATGTGTGTGTGCGTATGCGGGTGGTGGAGGAGGCAGATTGGGTGTTGATGACTGAGGTTTGACCGCGTGAACAGTGGGTGGCTGGTGTGTGTGTGTGTGTGTGTGTGTGTGTGTGTGTGTGTGTGTGTGTGTGTGTGTGTGTGTGTGTGTGACGCAACAAACGGTCTGGAAACACCGCGAGATCTCCACCCCCCGCGTGATATTTTGGTGGCCGCCCGTCAGACTGTCCAATAAAAGAAAAGGAGGCCGATATATGAACTATCTGGCGCTGATGTAATGCCGGCCCATAAATCAGCTTTAATTACTCAGAGCGCGGGACGGGACGGGCAGCGGGAGCAGCAACAGATTTACGACTCAGCCGCTTGGCATGTTAACCACTCTGTGCTTTTAATATCATTACTCTGTAATTTATGAGGCTGCCGGGGTGCACGCCCAAACCCTTCAGCATAACTCTTGTTTATTTATGCCGCTTTTTAAAGGCCACTCCGGTGACACCGGCCTTTAGCACATCTCACCGGGCTTTAATCATCCGTCCTAACGAGGACATTATGCGGGCGGGTGCGCAAGCGGTGGGTCGGGGGCCGGGTCCGGGGCCGGCCGTGCTCATCGTCATGTGTGTGTGTGTTTGTTGACGTGTAAACGGGACGCCGCTTGTTTGTTTTAGCGTGTGTCTCGTCCAGCTCCAGCGGACTGCAGGCTGGCGGTGCTGTCGTGGTGGCGGGGATGTGAATGGAAAGTGAGTTTAGCTTCTTTTTTGTCACAGAATAAGAAGTCTTCATTTCTCCCTTTCGAGGAGGAAGAATCACACTTTTGTTCCCGGGGAAAAAAAAGTCTCTTTGTTTATCTCGTCTTTCTAGTTTTAGGATCTCCTTTCATTCATTTCCTCTGCCTTCACCTCCCGTCACGTCCTTCCTTCTCCCTTTTTTGTCAAATCACTCAGTCCTGCTCAAGCCCTAGCCTGCCCAGAGAGAGAGAGACAGAGAGAGAGACAGAGAGAGAGACAGAGAGAGAGAGAGAGAGAGAGAGAGAGAGAGAGAGAGAGAGAGAGAGAGAGACAGAGAGCAAGAGGGAGCAAGAGAGACATAAACAGAGACAGGGAGAGAGAGAGACATAAACAGAGACAGAGAGAGGGTGAGAGAGAGAAAGAGAGACATACACAGAGACAGAGAGAGGGAGAGAGAGAGAGAGAGAGAGAGAGAGAGAGATAGAGAGATTAAAAATGAGTGCAGATCGAGGACAGACACCGTGCTCCTCCTGCCGTGTCACGCTAATGGTTTTGAGAGCCGAGCACTACGCTACGCCCAGCCGCTAGCACGTCTCGCTAGCGCTAGCCTAGCCGCTAACTGCCCCCCCCCCCCCCTCCAGCCCCGGGCCCACGCTGACGCTGACATATTAGTTTTGCAGGCCGGTGCAATCTGATACCTCTGGGTTTGCGCCGCACAAAAAGATTTGATTAATGTTGTTCCATTTGGGCTCTGTAATTGGCCAGGACTTGAAACGCCGAATAATCAGCCGCTCTTATTTGGAGCACAGTGAGCGGTGGGTGGGGGGGAGAGGGAGAGAGAGAGAGAGAGAGAGAGAGAGAGAGAGAGAGAGAGAGAGAGAGAGAGAGAGGGAGGAAAGACAGAAGAGGGACAGGGAGAGGAAGGCTATAGCCATGCTAATGACCAAGCTAGTTAATTAAGCCCGCAGTGTAGCGGTGACAGTTACTGATGACTACAATGACAGACCGCCCCTTACTCTGCTCCTCCTCCTCCTCCCTCCTCCTCTTCCTCCTACTCTTGCTCCTCCTTGTCTCAGATGTTTTAGCTCCACCCCCATTCCGTCGGGACGTGGAGTGTGGCAGCAAGCTGAGGTTTGAATCTATTGGCTGCTTTCCTAACGGGCAGACTTAACGACGGCCCATCGGAGGCGGAGCCATGTTGAAACGGGCGGTGCTAGCTGCTAGCTTTGCATGCTACAATGCGTGGGGGTTTTGCTGCGTCATTCAAAAGGGCCTTCGTGTGAACTTTCAAAAGAAGCCAAATACGTTTTTGATGACGCAGTCGAGCGTGTTCACAGGGATCAACAACGCAATTATAGTCAGCTTCAGGCGACGGGCAGAACTTCAAATGACAGAAAGTGCGACTTCAGTTTTGGGATATGAACGCTGGGCGTCAGTCCAATCTTTCTACTTTCTATATCTCCGCAGTTGGAAACGTAAAGTTTTAATTTCATTGATTTAAATCTGCACACTTTAAAAACCCTTGTTGAGTCCAAGAGTTGGGGTTCATTCTAAGAAAGAACGTTATGCTTGTAAATTGTAATTCACATTTGCATATCATTCATGACTTATGTTGACAACACGGATGTGTGCTAGATAACGCCAGAGTGCGTCACTTTTTCCCCCTTCCATCGAAGAACCCAACTGGCGAAATTGAACCAAATTCGAACAACAAAGGGCAGACCGGCTCCTGAGTCCTGGCTTTAAAGTCCATGCCAACCGTGCAGTTGAATCGCTGATTGCCATTGTCCACGTGTCTTGTACCGGGGATATGTAACGTGTGTGTAAACATGCTCAACAAGTTACTCCTAGCACGGCCCGGCCCTCCATGACGGCTGCAATCCGCAACCGTAAGCTGCCTGTCACCCTGACGTGAAGCCGCTTGGCACACAGATCATGACATCGTCTGTGTGTTTACTCGCCCGCTTCAGGCGCTTTCTACATAACGTCCAATCATGATTGGGTTCTTTCAATTGTTTTAACCGGGTTTTGCTCCGGATGGAAAAGTGTTTCTTAACAGGCTTGGAAATGTGTTTAGAGTGCAGCGAAGAAACCGGGTTATTGTCTGAACCAGGTTAAGATCTGCAGGCTTTTCGTGTGAATATAAGTCCACCGAATGACGGAGGAAGGAGAACCGGCTCGAGAAAAACAAAAAAACTGCGAATGTGCTTTGCGATTAGCAAGCCAACGGGAATGAGGAGAGTCCCCGCAGAAGAAGCTAACTCCGGGACAAAGTGCTGATGTGGCAGCGGAGCCGAGGCAGGCTTACAGAGAAGCCCGGATAAAGGTAATGAAAATACATTGCCTGCACCGGTCGTACGTCAACTCTATTCTTCTTCCCGCCGTAAACTCGGATACATTTTCCCCGTGAATACGACGTGTCCTCAGCTTATGTCCTCTGTATTGTTTTAAGCTGTGAGTCCTGTAGAGCCGCGGACGGCTGCAAGATATGAGCTGACGTTGTCTTTAGCAAAAAAAAAGGTTCACGTTTGCCCGATAACGACCCAAATTGCTCCATGCTAAGTTTAAGTGTCATATCATGTCACGGTTTATATTTCTGTTTTCAGTCACAAATAATACAAATGAATTGACTAAAAGGTGCACGTAAAACATAATTATACTCGTTAAACATTATTCATCTATCGCTATTTACGAAGAGAAGTGAACACAACAAACTAATGGGCAACTTATAATGAGCATAAAAAAAATTCACATTCACATTCACAGCTCCTGGCTTTGCTCACGCACAACACAACACAACACAAAGTACATAAAATGGAAGAAAAGCAGACAACAAAGAAATGAAGCTGCGCAAAAAACAGTAATTGGCGCGACGCACGCTGTTTCTGGGACTTAATTGCTCGCCAGACATCACCGCACGGCAGCTGTGACACCTCATTCCACGGAACCTTAGCCGTCGCGGCGCCGTCCGACAGCCAGAGCCAGTGTGACTCGGGATTAATACACTCCATGTCATGGCCTCGGTCCTCTCCTCCCTCTGGCATCCATCTTGGACCCCAGTGGCACCACCACCAGCACCACTACCACCACCACCACCACCACCACCAACACCACCACCACCACCACCACCACCGTCAAAACCCCTGGCGAATCGCAAAACTTGCACTTTTTCCCCGTACGAGGTGCATTATCCTGACAGAGCAGGAATACTTATTACATCTGTTGTGCTGCGCGGAGCAGCCGGCTCCAGAACGCAGGTAACTGATAACGCTGTAAAAAATTGCTGATCCCACCAGAGTAATGTAAAATAATAACTTGTGGATGCCCCGGATCAAAATAAAAGGAGACGTGACACTTTCTCAGCTGTATAATGTCGTATATATATACAGTGTATGTATTACAAGCCCAGGAGAAGTTTATTCCGCAGCAGCAGATATTCAGATGAGCTCGGTTGCGGCTGCGTTGCGGAGCGGGAGGACCGTCGTCCGGAGCCCGTTGAGAGCCTGGAGCTC
>PIJE02000056.1:706442-710586 GCA_002895965.2 Coryphaenoides rupestris
TAGATATTTATATCATGATAGATGTTTATATGAGATATATTAGACATTAGATATTACATATTAGATATTTATATCATGATAGATGTTTATATGAGATATATTAGACATTAGATATTACATATTAGATATTTATATCATGATAGATATATTAGACATTAGATATTACATATTAGATATTTATATCATGATAGATATATTAGACATTATATATGTTTTTCATATGGCAGTGTGGACACTGAACAGAGCATGAGAGACAGGGTCAGGACCCAACAGACCAGAGCAGGGCGGTGTGAGACTCCCAGGTCAGTCTCCTCCCCATCAGGCCTCTCTCTGGTCTCTCTGGTCTCTCTGGTCTCTCTGGTCTCTGCTGGTCCGTGTTCCTCACCCCCCGGCTGGTATAATGTGTGGCTTGTAAACGCCAGCGTGTGAGCATATTGTCTGGCGTGGAGCATATTTCACTGTTAACTCACCATCTGTTTGCCACACATACGCATTCATTACACATCATGGAGCACAAACACAGGCTGCACCATCACACAGCAGGCACACACACACACACACACACACACACACACGCAGATACACACACACACACACACACACGTTAGACAAACACACACAACACACATGCAGATACACACACACACACACACACACACACACACACACACACACACATAGACAAACACACACACACACATGCAGATACACACACACACACACACACACACACACACATACATATATGCGTACATATGCAGTACATCTACTACATGCACACGCACACACGTACGTACATGACCCACTGATGTACACATTGACCTTCGCACACATTTAACATTTACATTACATTTACATTTAGGGCATTGGGCCCTGAATACACACAAACACAGATGTGGTTGTACAAGCATGGTTTGGTTAACAGATTGTGTCTCTCTCTCTCTCTCTCTCTCTCTCTCTCTCTCTCTCTCTCTCTCTCTCTCTCTCTCTCTCTGTATCTCTCTCGCTCTGTCAGACAAACAACAACAAGCATATGTTGGGTGTGGATGCATTGTGTTATAAAGTATACGTTAAGCGTGTACATTATATATATTATTACACACAATTAGAGGCGGGATACACGGTGCTCTCCCACCGCGGGGTGATTAGACCCGCCTGTAGGCACACACCACAGGCCCATAAAAACCCCGGGACGCCTCCTACAGCACGTGGTCCTGGAGAGGAGCAGGAGGCATGTGAGGAGGAGGTGAGTGAGGAGGTGCAGGAGGAAGAACATGAGGAGGGGCGTGAGCGAGGAGGGAGAAGGAGGTACATGAGGAGGAACGTGAGAAGGTACGTGAGGAGGTGGGTGAGGAGGTGCATGAATAGGTGTGTGAGGCGGAACATGCGGAGGACCGCGAGGAGGAACATGTGAGGAGGCGCGCGAGGAGAAGCATGAGGAGGAACATTTGAGGAGGTGCATGAGGAGGTGCGTGGGAGGAGGGATGTGAGGTGTGTGAGGAGCAGCGTGAGAAGGTGTGTGAGGAGGCATGTGAGGAGAAGTGTGAGGAGGTGTGTGAGGAGGTGCGTGAGGAGGTGCATGAGGAGGTGCGTGAGGAGGCATGTGAGGAGAAGTGTGAGGAGGTGCAGGAGGAGGAGGCGGGGGGAGGAGTGTGAGGAGGTGCATGAGGAGCAACATGTGAGGAGGTGCATGAGGAGGTGCATGAGGAGCAACATGTGAGGAGGTGCAGGAGGAGGTGTGTGGGAGGAGGTGTGTGAGGAGCAGCGTGAGGAGCAGCGTGAGGAGTGGTGCGTGGGAGGAGGGATGTGAAGAGGTGAGTGAGGAGGAGCCTAAAGAGGCGTCAGGAGGAGGCACATGAGGAGGAACATGTGAGGAGGTGTGTGAGGAGGAGCTTGAGGAGGGGCATGAGGAGGAGCTTGAGTAGGAACATGAGGAGATGCGTGAGGAGGAGCTTGAGGATAAACATGAGGATGACATGAGGAGGTGCATGAGGAGGGGCATGAGGAGGAGTGTGAGGAGGAAGGCTTCTACGGCCACTAGGGGGCTCTTCAGGAACACACAGCTCAAACATTCAACATCATCAGCACTGTCCTCTCAGCGAATGCGTTATGATTCAAGAAGTCGTGCATTAGATCACACTCTCTGTCCTCCCTGCCACAGAGGAGTACTTCTGTACATGGTGTCTCAGTAAGAGACTGGTTCTGTCCCAGTAGCAGACTGGATAATTCATTCATCATTTAGAGAGAGAGAGAGAGAGAGAAAGAGAGTGTGTGTGTGTGTGTGTAAAGAGTAGGGTTCGAGAAAGAGTTGTAGGGATGACTGAGATCCAGAGAGAGATGGTACTGTGCAGGGTGGTTCATAAATCATCGTCCACCACAGCCTGCTCAGACATGACACACACACACACACACACACACACACACACACACACACACACACACACACACACACACACACACACACACACACACACACACACACACACACTCTCTATGCAACACAAGTCATTGGGCATGTATGCAGTAGCGGTACGTTCTCCATCATTAACAAATATGGACATTCATAACCTTCATTCATTCATGCATTCATGCATTCATTCTGTGGTCCATCATTAAATCAGCACTCTGCAAACCCCCCCCCCCCTCCTCTCACTCCCCTGGTGGTTCATTCATAATCCGACCAGAAGACAGACTGATCCCACTTTAACTTTCTCTTCCGTTCCCTGCCTCTGTCTCTAATGGACCCCCTTTTGACTAATCCCTCTCTGTCTCAACCCTCACACACACACACACACACACACACACACACACACACACACACACACACACACACACACACACAAAGACTTTCTTTAGCTCTTTATTTTCCTTGCATTTCACTTTTTCTTCTTACTCTCGTCTCTCTGTCTTTCTCTCTCTCTCTCTCTTCTCTACTCTCGCTCACACACACACCACTCTCTTTCTCTCTCTCACCCGCTCTCTGTCTCCCATATCTCTGCCACCTCCCTTTTGTTTGGCCCCTGGTGCAGGGAGTAATGGAGGAGCACTCTGAGGCAGCGCTGCAGATCGCCACGGACCAGGACTTTATTGATCACTGGCGCGTGCATTGATCTGAGGAGCCCTCTCATTATCTGGTCATTAATCAGGGCAGGATTACCTATCAAGTGGAGCTGCCACACAGCCAGCCACCCGGAGATGGATGACCTGGGCAGGCAGGGGAGGGGAGGTGGAGGGAGAGGAGGGGAGAGGAGAAGGAGAGAGAGAAAGGATAGGAGAGGAGATAGGAGGGGAGAGGCGAAGGGGGGCAGGGAAGAGAGAGGAGGAAGAATAGGAGAGGACGGAGAGAAACGAGGATGGGAGGGGAGTGAGAGGAAGAAGAGGGAAAGGAGAGAATGAGGGGAGATGGAGAAGGGGGTCAGGGAAGGAGAGAGAGAGAGGAGAAGATGGAGGGGAAGGGGAGATGAAAACAGAGGAGAGAAATCAGAAGGAGATGAGAGGAAGGAGATGGAGAAGAGGAGAAAAGAGAGAGAGAGAGAGAGAGAGAGAGAGAGAGAGAGAGAGAGAGAGAGAGGAGAGAGAGAGAGAAGATAAATTATATTTAGTTTTCCCAACATGTCCCAGTGTTGTGTAGTGTAAATCTTGTATCCCAGTAATCTCTATTCCCTGCAGGCTTACACACCCTGCTCAGGCTCCTGACAACATGAGGCTCCATGGTGATGAATGTGACGACAGGTCTGAGCACACACAATCCTGCTCGCTGTGTATGACGTTGTCATAGCGATCGGCAAGCTCAGACTCAGCCTTTCATCTGTCTGCTGGAGGAGTCCCGTGTGGTGGTCGAGCTTGAGGAGGTTGCCATTCTCAGTCATCACACACACACACACACACACAACGCACACACACACACGCACACACAACCACACACAACAACACACAACACACACACAACACTACACACACGCACACACAGTGACACATGCACATGGAAAGTGGTGTTCCAGTAGGACTTCTCGGGGCAGATTTGCATGATGGGAAACGTTTTTGTGTGTGGTGTGTGTGTGTGTGTGTGTGTGTGTGTGTGTCCAGCCACGGTGTGATTGTCGTCTAAGCGCGAGGCCATTACGCTGTGGTCTGCCTGTTTCTG
>PIJE02000056.1:710611-713111 GCA_002895965.2 Coryphaenoides rupestris
GGCGGTGTGAGACTCCCAGGTCAGTCTCCTCCCCATCAGGCCTCTCTCTGGTCTCTCTGGTCTCTCTGGTCTCTGCTGGTCCGTGTTCCTCACCCCCCGGCTGGTATAATGTGTGGCTTGTAAACGCCAGCGTGTGAGCATATTGTCTGGCGTGGAGCATATTTCACTGTTAACTCACCATCTGTTTGCCACACATACGCATTCATTACACATCATGGAGCACAAACACAGGCTGCACCATCACACAGCACACACACACACACACACACACACACACACACGCAGATACACACACACACACACACACACACACACACACACACACACACACACACACACACACACACACACACACACACACACACACACACACACATAGACAAACACACACACACACATGCAGATCACACACACACACACACACACACACATACATACATATATGCGTACATATGCAGTACATCTACTACATGCACACGCACACACGTACGTACATGACCCACTGATGTACACATTGACCTTCGCACACATTTAACATTTACATTACATTTACATTTAGGGCATTGGGCCCTGAATACACACAAACACAGATGTGGTTGTACAAGCATGGTTTGGTTAACAGATTGTGTGTCTCTCTCTCTCTCTCTCTCTCTCTCTCTCTCTCTCTCTCTCTCTCTCCCTCCTCACTCCCCCTGGTGGTTCATTCATAATCCGACCAGAAGACAGACTGATCCCACTTTAACTTTCTCTTCCGTTCCCTGCCTCTGTCTCTAATGGACCCCCTTTTGACTAATCCCTCTCTGTCTCAACCCTCACACACACACACACACACACACACACACACACACACACACACACACACAAGACTTTCTTTAGCCTTTATTTTTCCTGCATTTCACTTTTCTTCTTTCTCTCTCTCTCTGTCTCTCTCTCTCTCTCTCTCTCTCTCTCTCTCTCTCTCTCTCTCCTCTTTCTCTCTCTCTCGCTCACTCACACACTCTCTTTCTCTCTCTCGCCCTCTCTCTGTCTCCCATATCTCTGCCACCTCCCTTTTGTTTGGCCCCGGTGCAGGAGTAATGGAGGAGGCACTCTAGCAGCGCTGCAGATCGCCACGGACCAGGACTTTATTGATCACGGGCCGTGATTGATCTGAGGAGCCCTCTCATTATTGGGTCATTAATCAGGGCAGGATTACCCTATCAATGGAGCTGCCACACAGCCAGCCACCCGGAGATGGATGACCTGGGCAGGGCAGGGGAGGGGAGGGGAGGGGAGGGAGGGGAGAGGAGAGAGGAGAGAGGAGAGAGGAAAGGATAGGAGAGGAGATAGGAGGGGAGAGGGAAGGGGAGGGCAGGAAGAGAGAGGAAGATAGGAGGAGGAGAGGAGAAGAGAGGAAAGGAGAGAAGAGGGGAGATGGAGAAGGGGGTCAGGGAAGGAGAGAAAGAGAGAGAGAGATGGAGGGGAGGGGAGATGAAAACAGAGGAGAGAAATCAGAAGGAGATGAGAGGAGGAGATGGGAGAAGAGGAGAAAAGAGAGAGAGAGAGAGAGAGAGAGAGAGAGAGAGAGAGAGAGATGTCCCCAACATGTCAGTGTTGTGTGAGTATAAATCTTGTATTCCCCAGTAATCTCATTCCCTGCAGGTACACACCCTGCCAGGCTCCTGACAACATGAGTCATGGTGAGTGATGTGACAGACGGTCTGACCACACCTCCTGCTCGCTGTGTATGACGTTGTCATAGCGATCGCAGCCTCAGACCTCAGGCCTTTCATCTGTCTGCTGGAGAGTCCCTGTGTGGTCGAGCTGAGGAGGTTGTCCATTCTCAGTCATCACACACACACACACACACACACACGCACACACACACACGCACACACACACACACGCACACACAGTGACACATGCACATGGAAAGTGGTGTTCCCAGTAGGACTTCCTCGGGGCAGATTGCATGATGGGAAACCGTGTGTGTGTGTGTGTGTGTGTGTGTGTGTGTCCAGGCCACGGTGTGCAGTCGTCTAAGCGCGAGGCCATTACGCTGCGGTCTGCCTGTTTCTGCACCTCCCCCCCCACCTCCCCCCCCACCTCCCCCCCCCCCCCTCCTCTACATTGTTCTTCCTCCTCGGGTCCAGTGAGTCTGAGTCTGAGGTCCTGCGTCCAGCCCAGCGCCCATCTATCAGGGCCTGTCTGAACCAAGGGGAACACACGGGAAAAACAGGCCACAAGCTGTTCCAGTAACTCGACCTGCAATTTCTCTCCCACACGACGGAGGAGGAGGAGGAGGAGGAGGAGGAAGGGGAAAAAAAAAGACACAAAAAATAGGAGAGAAAGAAAACGTGGGTTCTGTAATGTCACAGGAAGACAGATTACAGGGACGACCTACCTACCTACCTACTGTAGATACCTAGCGACCTAGCTACCTCGCTACTTACGGCCGGAGCTGTAACGCTAGATCCACCCGGCGGTTTGTTAGCGAACACAAAAGTCATTCGATCCCATA
>PIJE02000056.1:723111-726453 GCA_002895965.2 Coryphaenoides rupestris
GGAGAGGAGAGGAGAAGAGGGGAGGAGGCACCATGTTTAGTGAGGGTCACATGGTCGCGGCACTTGGAGGGAAACTAACAAACCTTTTAATTGGTTGGTTGGTTCGTGCGTCTGTGTGTGTGTGTGTGTGTGTGTGTGGGTGGTGGAGGGGGGGGCTGGAAGGTGCAAGCTGAGCCGCCACGTCTGTCAGTTCAGATTTATTACCTCGTGGAGCAGTAGCACGACACACACAGGCGGGTGTGTGTGTGTGTGTGTGTGTGTGTATGTGTGTGTGTGTATGTGTGTGTGTGTGTGTGTGTGTGTGTGTGTATGTGTGTGTGTCTTTGGGGATGTGAGGAGAAGAGATTGGATATTGAGGAACTGCAGGACACACCTCACCCTCAAGTGTTGACCACGCCTCTGTGTGTGTGCATGCATCGTCTCTGCTCAACACCCACAGGCCACACGCAAACAGCCAGAAGACGGATGAAGTGTGTTTGGCTAAACCCATTTTATTTGTATAACTCTTAATCACAGCTCCGGTCCCACAGGGCTTCACAGGCCTCGAGGTGCGACACACCCTCCTCAACCCTAAGCCCTCCAAAGGACAAGGACAACTCCCTTCCTTCCCCTTCAAGGTAGGAACCTCGAGAAGGAACACAGGAGAC
This sequence comes from Coryphaenoides rupestris, assembly GCA_002895965.2. Taxonomy (NCBI): domain Eukaryota; kingdom Metazoa; phylum Chordata; class Actinopteri; order Gadiformes; family Macrouridae; genus Coryphaenoides; species Coryphaenoides rupestris. Next base: position 723,759 of record PIJE02000056.1, read on the forward strand.
ATTTAGGAAGGCAGCAAGCACCCAATGGGCAGACAGAGAACAAAGCTGAACCAAAGGTTACCCGCGTTATTAGAGAATAGATTAGCGGTGATTTTGGTCAATCCTGGCTGGAGGCTAAGTGTGAGGTCATCATCATGGGGGACAGTGGGCCTGGCAACGCAGGACGCATAGCATTTAGAATGTTTCAAACACTTTTCAATAGAACTGTGTATGCGGTGGTTCAGTTGGGTGGGGAAACCTTCTAGAATCTTGGGGCAACCATGACAACTCAATGGGAATGGACTCTGAATACTACCTGGGCGGGGAAATGGAAAGCAGAACTTATATAACAATACGTGGAGCTGTCATGTTCTAAACATCCTATAGAAGGTTCACCCACCCAGCTAACCAATATGGCCGCTCTGTGAAAAAGGTCAGTGGCAGCCTTTGGCGGCTGTGCACTGATTACAGTCTTATGAGCGACTCAACGCAACCCCTTGTGGGGGTGAAGACACACACTAGGCTAGGAGCTCATAGTCTAAACAGTTCTCATTAATGAAATCATATCAAACATCATTGCAGCGGAAATAGATTTATTGCAGTTGACACAATCATCTCATTCATACAATATTTACGCAGGCATATAAAAAAGGATATTTTTGGTTGAAGACAGACATAGTGAGTAATGGAGAAGTTGAGGGGATAGCTTTCACAGCTCGTCAAATTCCAGACAGAAAAATAAAACCTGACCTGGAATTAAAATGTTTAATGACTTATTTTTGTTCAATCAATTGTATCTCAAACACGTTTAGTTTGTATAAAACGAATTGTGATCTTTACATGGTCATGATGAGAAGTTTGCTCAGAGGCCCAAGAACAGATTGAAATCCCAGTAGTGAATACAAATAAAATAATGTGTTGCATGTGTCATTCATTGCAGCAAATTACTTGAAATGAAGAACATTTTCCAACATCTTCTCACTGCCTTGCTTCATCTGTGTGGGCGGAGCTTGAACTTGAGAGCTGTTTAACGTGTGCTTTGTGTGTGTGTGTGTGCGTTCGGAAGCATGCATGCATGTGTTTCCGCGCTGCCAATCAAATCCCCCGCAAAGTATAGCCGACGCCCCCTCCTCCCCCTCCTCCCCCTCACTTCTCATCTTCTTCATGGGTCTCCCCCTTTCTCTCCAGGAGGAGGAGGAGATTTCATCAGCTCCCGTCTGTCAGGTCGGAGCAGTCTCTCATCAGTGCATCTTGCTCAGACAGACGAGTCAGTCCAGGTCAGACAGACGAGACAGGACGGAGACAGGGACAGACAGACAAGACGACAGGTGCCATCGTACGGACTGCTAGTCAGACAGTCAATCAGTTCGGTCAACAGTTGGAACACGTTATCTAAGACAACAGATGAGTTTACTAGTGTGTGTTATGTGGTGTGTGTGTGTGGCGCTGCTGTGTGTGTGCTGTGTGTGTGTGATTGTGTGTGTCGGTGTGTGTGTGTGTGCTGTGTGTGTGTTGTGTGTGTGGTGTGTGTTGTGCGTGTGTGCGCTGCGCGCATGATAGTGAAGGTGGTGAATGACACTGGCAAGGTAGCAACTACGGTGAGTGGACAGGAGGTAAATAAGACAGACCTCTCTCATGGGAGAGTGACCTCACAATACAAGCCCCTCTCCCTCGCTCTCTCCCTCCTGCTCCACCTCACCTCCTCTCCACCACCCCACACCACCACCCCTCTCTCCACACCACCGCCTCCTCCTCTCCTCTTCGCCGAACCACAGGGCAGGAAAAAAGAGTTTGGCAGGAGAAAAAAGTCCTGAAGTGATGGATGAGTGGCTGGAGAGGAGGGGTGTTTGGAGAGGTGCTGCTACAAAAAAACCAAAAAACCACACCACACCACCAACCATCATTCACCGACCAAACCCCACACACCCCCACTCCCACCATAGGCGTCCACCATACCTGGACTCTGTATAACATCTCTTCAGAGGAGATCTAGACACGTTCTTCCGAAGTACGCAAGTCATACTTCAACTTGAGATAATTCGACACAGATTTGGCGTATGTTTTTCCCATCTCCACGAGATTTTCAGAAGTTCATACGTTTCATTCTAAAATACGACCTCCGACTTCACCGAGATTTTGTCTTTATCTGTAATTCTTTCTATCTATCTCTTGTATTTTAAACGCAGGAAGCCAGGAAGTCCCTTGAGATCAAAAAATCTCTTTCTCGAGGGCGATCGGCCAAGATAGCCCAGCCAGTAATAAGTCCAAAGTCACAAACAATCATAAAACTCTTGTCAACACAGAACAAGGGAACCATGTAAAAGGAAAGTAACGGACACTATAAACAGAACAGGAGACGACTGACACATACTATAATAAACTCTGCCTTAGCAAAATACAATTGCCTCTTAATGGGGGGACGAGTAAATTGGCTTTCATTGTAATCACTGGAGCTGCACCAGTAGACCACCTGAGTCCCACAGCAGCCAACCAAGGGGGCAGGGGGGTTGGGGGGGGGGGGGTTATGATCCTTTTGAGCAGCAACAATGATCCTGGCTTCCGTAGGAGTGGAGTCCACTCCGGTCCCAAGCTGGAACATCCCACGGGTGGGAAACAAAAGACCTGGTCGGGAATCTGGAGCGTGGAATCTCCTGGGATTCCGTGGTGGGTGGTGGGGGTGGGGGGGTGGTTGGTGCCAGCACAGGAATGGGAGAGA
>PIJE02000056.1:726478-738978 GCA_002895965.2 Coryphaenoides rupestris
TCAGTCGGTCAAAAGTTGAACACTGTTATCTAAGACAACGTATGAGTTTACTAGTGTGTGTGTTGTGTGTGTATGTGCGTGTTGTGTCTGTTGTGGCGGGCATGCTGTGTGTGTGCTGTGTGTGTGTGATGTGTGTGTTTGTGTGTGATGTGTGTGTGTGGGTGTGTGTGTGTGTGTGTGTGTTGGTGTGTGTTGTGCCGTGTGTGCGCTGCGCGCATGATAGTGATGGTGGTGAATGAAGCTGGCAAGGTGACTCGTGAGTGGACAGGAGGTAAATAAGAAGCCTCTCTCATGGGAGGAGTGACCTCACAAACACCCCCTCTCCCTGCTCTCTCCCTCCTGCTCGACACCTCACCATCGTCTCCACCACAACCACACCACCCCACCTCCTCTCTCCAACCACCGCCTCCTCCTCATCCTCTTCGCCGAACCACACCGGGAGGATAAAAAGTTTGGACAGGAGGAAAAGTCCTGAAGTTGATGGACTGAGGGCTGGAGAGGAGGGCGTGTTGAGAGGTTGGTGTTGTTTTTGTGATTCTGCTTGTATGTTATGTTTTGTCTGTGGCTGGTGATGTGAATTGGTGTGTGTTGTTGGTTGATGTGTTCTTATTTATGTGAGCGGGAAAGACTGAATAGAGAGAGCAGGGGCTGAAATCCTGGGACAAGCAGAACAATGTAGCTCCGAACGGTGCGGGAGGGGCGCCAGCGTGCAAGGCGGTGAAGCTGCGCGCCGCGGGCGCGGGGTGGGGATGGATCACAAGGTAGCGGCCGGTCAGCCGGAATCACTGCTAGATGAGGATAGCGCACCCAAGAGAATCACGCGCAAAGCAGGCGGTAGGGAAAGTCCTGAACGGGAGGCACGTCGCGCGCCCCCCCGGATGTCAGGAGTAGCGGTGATATACCGTAAACCAGGCGAGTAGGACTAGCCGCAGTTGAAAGGCATCACAGAGAATTAGCGAGCCGGAGCGTGGGTGGAAAACGTCTCTCAACACCGAGTATTATGCAATGAAGCGGCATAGAGGGAGGGAACCAAAATAGGCAGCAGACCCAGCAGAAAAGGACAGCACTGCATCTGGGCAGCGGCTGGGAATTACGCCTGTCAGCTCCGAGAAGGTGTGGACCGGGAATGCCTGATAAGACCAGATAGCACGCGGACGGAACCCCTGTAAAATAGGCATATCTAACTCGAGAATGAACAAGGCAGACGCAAAGTGATCAGACATCACACACTATTCGAGAGGATCACCGTGAGTCGGGAGTCGGGTAGACTCGTCCCGGAAGAGTGAATCGGCCCACGCAACAAAAAAAGACAGCAATTGCAACTCCATAGGAGCCGCAAACTCAATCGCGATGACAACCATGCAGAGACAGCAAACACGCCGAACGGAACCATCACAAAGACCCCACCCACCACGGGAAAACATAGGTGATAGCATGAAGCATGCCACCCTTGCAGACCATCTGCGCGGATGCTGCGCCAAGCACGTAGGACGCAATCAACTCATAAAGATGTAGCGAACACAATAAGCCGCACCACCCCCAAACGAACAGACCGTGCGAACGGCGAACCAAAGCGTGACTGCCGGGCTCAACATACGCAATCCCAGAAGCCCAACACAAAACGACCCAGAAACCGCGCAGACGCTTATCGGGAAGACCGCGGCGCCGAACCTCTGAAGACAACGGACTAAATACGAGGATGACGCTGAAGGTCACAATTCGCGAAATGCTAGACGGTAGAGCAACGAAGGGTTAACCAGATAACAGGTTACCCGGCCTATAACCCAAAGCTGCACTCGAAACAGACCAAGGCGGATAGACCCCCCTCAACGGGATCGAAGATTGCCATTAGAGATCTAGAGCTACATCGACAAGATCGTTACGGGCCAAATACTAAAGTACGCGGCTGACAAAGTACTGCGTCATTGTGGCATTGAATCAGTTCCCGTCGGTGCGACCAGCACTGGGGAACTGGTCACACATGGATCAAAGTACGTGAATATCGCCTCGCTAGAATGACATGGTGCCTATAAGGTGGGTACATAGAAGGTTGCGCGCATGTGTGATGCAACAGGCCCCATGCGTAAGCTAAGAACCAAGTGATCTCCGACTTATCGCTCGTGACGTGACCTCCCATGCCGACGGGGGCTGTACTGTGGATCAAATATGTACATGTAGCTGGTGCGTGAGTTCGTGCGCGCCGGAATAATGCCGGAAATGAACGCTGAAGTGCTTGCTTACGATGAGCCGTCATAGGGCCGTCATGGTGTCTGATATGGGTTTGTGACCCTGCATGACTCAGGCAGGTGGACCCGCGGCCAGTGTTGGACCTTTGCGGCGGTGACCGCGGCCGGTGGACCCGCGGCCGGGTGGACCCGCTGGCGGGAGCACCTCACCATCAGGGACCTCCTGGCGCTTATGCGAGCGGCAAAAGCGTTATAGCTTCCAACATCGTCCCACACTGAAACACTTGAACAGTCCTGACGCTGGCGTTCAGGTACAACATGTAGAAGTCCGTCTCCGAGTGCTCACTCTGAATGCTGACGACTTTCCATTGATTGTGTGGACGCGAGTCATGGAACATAACACCTGTCCGCCTCAGAGACTGTAGTTTATCGAGATTTTGGAATCGTTTCAGCTCCTAAACGTTGACTTGTGTTAAACTCCCGCTGGCCAGTTGATTAACCAAACCTCCGGGAGCATCGTGATGTCTCTCTACATAGTTGCATTGAGGTAAATAGACGGACGAACACCCTAGTATACTAGTGATCGCGTAGAATAAGGTTACTGACGCGAGAGGACAGACTAGCCTGTGAAGCAATATTTCGTTATAGACACAGCCTACTCTTCTAAATTCAGACTGGGATAACGACAGGAGTGACACCTCCCCTTCAGTAACGACGACCACAAGGCTGTGTTCATTCTGCAGTATTGAGAACACGAGGTACTGGATATATCGATGTGCCTTTACGCTGCTCGCCGACAGCAGACACAGACTTCACTCCACAAGTTGACCTAGGCTATCCGGTTCCGGGCGGGGACGGATGCGCGGATCCCTGCGCGGATGGATCAAAGACATCTACCAGGAATACAAGGACGATGTGGATCTCTTGGCCGACTCCCAGAATTTGCAATAGGAAATAATTAAAAAAAAGGCTTACCTGAGTCATTTTGTAATAAGTGTACAGGAGGAAAAACTGGGAAAAAATCGCAGGGATAGTAAGCAATCAAAACACCGCGCGTCAACTGCTCACTACACCGCCTTCACGCTACGTCACACACGGAAACGGAGGAGGGAGAAAGGAGAGAGAGGAGAGGTGGGAGGAAATAGAGAGAAGAGGGCGAGAAGAGAGAGGGAAAACGAATGAGGAGCTTGGGGACCTAGGACAGGAAAGGGCATAGGCAGAAGAAGATAGCAGAGAGATGGGTGAAGGACGAGGCGCCGAAGAGAGAGGGTAGAAAGGCACAAGGTGAGCTGAAGATGAGGAGAAGAGAAGGAGAGTGATGAAGGACGAGGAACAGGGGGAGGGAGGCGGGGACGAGGAGAAAGACGAGGAGGATAGGTAAAGAAGAGGAGAATGAGGAGGAGTGGATAGTACAAAAAAGAAAAGGAATCAGAGGCAGAGGGAGAGAGAGGCAGTAGGAGAAAGAGAGGGGAGAAGGAAGACGGTGAGAAGAGAGGGAGAGAGGATTGAGGAGGAAAATAGGAGATGAGGGGAGTGGACGGGAGAAATAAGGAGGAGAGGAGAGGGAGAAGAGAGGGCAGTGATGTAGGTCTGAGAATACAAGACTTAAGAGAGGAGAGGAGCAGAGGAGGAGAGGCAGAGCGATAGGAAGAGGAGAGGAGCTGCGTAGCGGATAAGACAGAGGGGATGATGGGAGAATGGGAGAGGAGAGAGAGGATAGGAGATGATTAGAGGAGGAAGGTGACAAGTAAGCGGGAGAGAGATGACAGCAGACAGAGGGGAGAAGGAGAGGAGAAGAGAGGCATATGGGACGAGGATAAGGAAGAAAGAGAGGTTACTAGGAGAAGAGGAAGGGGGAGGGAGTGGAGAGAAATAGAGGAGAGGGAGAGAGAAGGATGGTAAGGACCGAGAGGATGGAGGAGGAAGGAGAGAAAGTGAGCCGAGGGAGACGAAAAATAAGAAGAGAGCAATAGGCCGAGCGGGAGACCGGAAGCAGAGGGGAGGAACAAGAGAAGCCATGGAGTTCAAAAGTTAAGTTTGGGTCTGGTGGTCTTGATTCGTTCCTCTCGTAAATAGGAAAGCTGGCTGATTGCCTCATGGCTTGCAGGGACGGGCCAACGGGGGAAACGAATATGGGGCGGCTGTGAATAGGCCAACACGGGCATCCTCGCCCCGCCTGTCAGTGTGCAGGGCTGAGGTGATAGAGGCAGATATAAATGGAAGAATATGTTGAAAATGTAGACGTGGGGCTCAGGGGCGAATACTATCACATTCCTATATTGGTACCGACTCATGAATGAGCCACAACAGTGCCATAAGCATTCATTAAAGCTGATTACATTCCAGAAAGCTGCCATGGAGGCAACTTTTGGCAAATGATCACAAAGCATGATATTATCATATAACTATTATCATATATGTGGTTTCTTGTAATTTGCAAGCACCAATATAGAGATGCAATGAATGAAATGGCTTGACTCTAGGGCAGAGTTTGTTTGGTACAAGTCGCACTGAAGCCAAACATAGATCTAAGATTCGGAGCGCACGGTTTACGAGCTTTAAAAAAAAGTAAGAAGATTGATCAATAGTGCAGAGGATAAAATGGGATCTCCAAAGTAAAAGTAGGTGCAGAGTGGCACACACCTCTCATCAGACAGGAAATGGAATGAGCAAGGCGACTTGCAGCATTGAACAAGGCAATAGAAGATAAGAATAGAATGGATAAGAATTTTATTAATCCCCGAAGGAGAATTCTTTGCCATGGGTTACATAACGAATACAGGGCACAATAAAAACAACTATGGAACAACGGATGATAAATGCGGGCATTGAACAGAGTTTACGATGTTAAAACTACTAAAATATCCGTGGAGCGAGTCAAGATCTGATTCCGCGAACATAAAATTTCGGCTAATTGCCAAGATTGGTGAATATTATTGGTGAACATGACAGGTGGTTAACGATCAATATTTATAGAAACAACATGAATATGATAAAAATATAGCATCATATGATAGGAAGTATGTTCACGGGAGTGTTGGACGGATACATATTATATTGCAGTTAAATTACTGGGGAAGTAACACTGAGGAAATGCACGAGGGAAATGATGTTGGATGTAATAGAAGCTGGACTGATACCCAAACGTTTAAGAACTGGCAGTGACCCATCCGCCCGTGTCACATGCATGACGCTACCAGTCGGCGAGCAGCTTATTGAAACATAGGCAAAAGCACCCTCGCTCTGCTCAAGTCCGACTTATCTCATCTATTCTCAACATCTACACCTAAAGCAAGTCCTCCGCGATCGGATCAATCTTCGTATTTTCTGCGGCCGACGGTCCAACTGGCTCCGTGTCACCGGAACCAAAACATAGGATGGACTTGTTTCAGGCGGGGGGTGGGGGGGGAGGTTCAGCCATTTAAAAGGCACGCAAGGAGAAGAAACACTTGAAACTTACACTTATTTACTACTATACACCGTGGCTGTCACCAGTAAACCGGGGTAGTTTGGTTTCAAAGGAGCCCATCTGCTGCTGAATGCGTATTCAACTGGACCCCACCCGTCCGTCCTGCCCGGGCTGGTTTTGACTGTGCCTAAGCGCGTGTTGCGCGCATCGGTGTGAATAAATGGAGACGAGAAAGCAGAGTGCAGAGAAAAGGTAAGAATAAGATGAAGCATTAGTGCAATACCGCCTCACATTAGAGGCGATGTGCTCGTATGTTGTGGTGTGGGCACACATTGTGGTGCTGTGGGTGTAGGCCTTGTGTCTCATGTGAGTAGGTGCTGTATGGCGTGTTTTCAGTCGCGAAGGCACATGGAATGTCCAAACTTGCATGCTATCTCGCTCGCTTTCAAACTGCAGTTTGTGCAGCCACGCACACCAAAAACCTCATACAGACCGCTAATTCGCCCGAAATGATTTTCGTCTGTATGTATTCGATTGCTGCTATGGTGGCACCTCTTACTTGCGTCACCTACGTTTGTGGCGCAGTAGAGGGTTATTGCATTCGAGCTAGTTGAGTGTCGCTAGGTGATATTGTTCATTTTTGTCAGCGCATGTATAGCGCTTGTTGTTGTTTCTATAGTCGGTGTGTTAATGACTGGGTTATTATAGAGGATGCACATTGGTCTCTCCGCTCTCTCTTCTGCTCCTTTAATTTCTTCCAGATAACCTTCATTGTCCCGGGGCACTTTGGATGCAACGACATACGAGCAGAAGCAGGCATCCGAGCATACCACGAGAGGAGACTCCTAGGGCGATTCTTAGCGTCAGCTCATAATATTGCTAGCGCAGCAGCAGGGCAGGTCTTGATTAAGTTAGTCTCCCTCCCCAGCCCCTGCGACCGCGCCGTCTCCCGCCCCCGTCGCGCCCCCCATCTATTTAAATTCTCGAGGTAATTAACAGGCGACGAAATCATGGTTTAGTAACGGCTCCTTTTCCATTATCCATTAGCGGACTCTCCTAAGAGTCCCTCTTACCTCACCCGATCGCTCCACCGACATCTTGATGGTTTGTTTTGTTTTCCCCCAATTTTCGTTTCTGATCATGGAAAGCAATTAGTGCGTGGTCTCGCCGACAGTTAAGGGTTTGACCTCGACCCAGAGAAGAAAAACGATGATGTGAGACTGTGATGAATGACAAGTAAGTCACGGTTTTATAGCTCGGGTGCTGGCCCCGAGCTGGAGTGGAGACGGAGCGTTTTTAGGGCAAGTGAGCGTCTAATTATGAAAAGCAACCTTTGCCGATGGCTCCGCCTAATTATTCTAGTAATTATTTGCCCGTTCGGTCCACATAAACAGGATCATACAATGACAACGCACTGGTGTTGGGTTGCTTAGAGTCTGTTGACCGCAGATTCCAGCAAATATATTTGGTTTTACTTATGTTTATCTCAGCAGTTGCGTACATGGATGTTTTGAAAGTGGATATAAGGAAGTAATGAAATAGAGCGGATCAGCGCTGTAGAGTGGCACGAGCTAGTTCGATGTCCGTTCTTAGGTCAATAGGCGTTTTCTGGCTAATGCTAACGCTAGCTGATTCCAAGTCACCTGGATATCGAAGTATTTGTTTTGGGGCAGCTTGCTCACAAGCACATGAGTGGGTTCCTGTTGGGTTCCTTAATCAGGCACGTGGATGTGATGATAACTTTCATGTTTTGAATTGGTGTTCGGTGTCGCATGAACAACTGACGGGCACTAGCGGGACAGCATTGCTTTCAGCGGTATATTTAGTTTTCAATTCCAATCATTTCTACGTGATGCATGTTATGCTCCGTCACCGCTGTAGCAGGTTCGCGTGTGGCATACCGGATCTTTCTCATTACTGTCATTGTTCGAGATAATCTCTTTTGACGCTTTTTCCATTGATCTAATCAGGCTGCCTGTTTTTGTTTTGTGTTTGCTTTGCTCGTATAGAGCAGCACACGATCTTGATTGGCTTTGCACCTTTACTGATTATATTAAGGGGTGTCTGGAGGGAAAGGTACGTAGGTGTGGTATCTTATGTTTTTGTATCAACATTGTACGCATGCATGTGACCGCGCAACGAAACCCAGTTGACCTCGCCATTCTGTGAGTGCGTGTCTTAGTAGATCCTTGAGTGTCAGAACAAAGGGCAGTTAGATTACAAGAAAGAAATTTATGATTTGTTGCTGTTAAAGAGAAGAAGAAGGTATATAGCTCTTTAATTCTAGGGGCCACTTTAGCAGATCGCTTGTATCCTAAAGTGCACGTCAATAAGAGTAGTAAAAACGATAGCAGTACATGTAAGTTTGAAGTTAGAACAAGATTCAAGCTCCCCTATCATTGTCCAACAGGCAAGATAGGATAGGTTGAGCTGTAAGTGAGTGGGGTGGGAGGGTTAGGGGGGAGAGGTGTGTGCAGATGGTGGTGTTGATGAAGGAGGAAGCCGTGCAGAGTCCTGTGAACTTTCAACACTTGAGAGATCTTGAGTCTCGTACGGAAGCTATACGGTGGGTCGGTGCCGGTTGTCCTCAGACATTCGGCTCGGTGGTTGTTCGTGAGAAGATCATGGGTGGCAATTCGCGGGCACTTGAGAAATGCGAACTAAGGAGACCACCGTCTAGTCTGTGTTCCACGGCCGCTGTGGTTGCAGGCTCATAGGGGGGGTTGACACAAATAAACAGTGCTCTGCGTGCACTTACCTTTAATCCGATCCAACATCATGTTTGCATTCATTAATTCATGAAGAGACGGAATTTTATCCAGATCCTATCCAATCGGGGATTTGTCCGTTTGCGATTGCGTTTCCTGTGATGTCCTGATGGGCATGGAGTACCGATACCCTAAGGAAATCTATGCTTGTCCCACTCTAATTGAAATCTGTTGAGGTAACAGTGCGTACTATTTGAGCTAGTATTCGAAAATGCATAGGCGTTTATGATCGGCGAAAGCAAAATAAATTAGGAAATGTACCTAATATACATACAAAGAACTTATCATCATAGGATTGCAACCATCCAGGCAGCCAGAAGGTTGGGCCACGCCGGCTCAATACTCGCTGATTGCCTGTTTATTTGGTGCTCAATGTGCTACACTCAAGCCTTATTCAATAAATTTAAATTCGCCTCATCATGAGCACCAGACTTCCATAACAATCCCAACCTAAGCATCTCTCTCTCAATTTCTGCCCTAGATAGGTGAGCTCTGCTTGGGTGTATGTAATCGAATCTAGGTTGTGCTGGTGTCACCGTTTCTAACTTGGGAGGACTTCACTCTTACCGTTTTGGTGAGCTTAGGGGGAGTTCATTGACAGTTTCTGAGAAAAGTTACTAGGCAATCTTCATGTCTCTGTGCACACACATATGAACATGTCGTGTGGGTGAACACAAGTAGGAGGCTGGAAGATCATGACCTGGGCGATGAATTGAAAGAACAGTCTTATATTGGGTATTGATGGTGGATCTATCAAACAGTATCTCTTTCCTATGGATAAGTTTCGTAATATAACCGAACGCTACATATCTTTTGAAGCAGTGAAGGCTGCAGTCGTATTTATATCCTCATCGAAGTGGTAACGTTTAGGCCAACTGGTGTTAGCTTGTAACTATTTAAATGATTCCCCCAGTAATTAAATGTCCCAGGTGATATTAACCTATCATTTTCATCCCGATAATTAATTAAGCCCAGGATATAGATATCTTAAGTTAAAATCCTATAATGACCCTGTAAAAATGACGTATTGAGTTATTTGTCTAATATTTGGCTATTGTGATTTTTGGATAGAGGTACTCAGTTTGGCCGGTGGGCGAGTACCAGACCTCTGTTTTCACGTTTGTGTCCCATCTGGAGCACCATATGACGTTTGTAGAGTGCGCGCAAAGTCGGATGATGTGTCTTCAAAACTGCCACTTATCTTGCCTCTGGCGGCATCTTTCTGACAACCCGCAATTTAATCCGCAGGTCGCCGGAGACGACGATCGACAAATACGGCTCATTAAGACGCTGATTCAGTCCTCTAATTATGAAGTCCCCTTTGCGTTGATGATGGTATCGTAAGTGCTAGATCAGTGCCCACCTCTTATTGCTTCCTTACCTTGTTGGTGGTAAATGGTGGGGTTATTGCAAGCATCTGAAGAGAAATTTAATGTTACGTATCGAATTCAGTTATTTTTCCACTAAATAATTAAATGTCCGCGTTGCTTGTTTTGAGAGTTCGTGAATGTTGTGTGTGTTAAATCAGTAAAGGTGATGGGTCTTCACAACTTTCATGGAAACGTTTTATCCGACCTTACCAATGCTTGTGTGGGGCATGAGTACATCATAAGACAGTGGGGCAACATCGGTTTAGGCATCAAACACCAAGCGTTTAGTCGCGAGAGGCATGGATGTCCAAACTGCACTTATCTCGCGCTCAAACGCATTTTGCAGCCACGCACACAATAACCTCATAAGACGCTATTGCCCAATGATCCCTCTGTATGTATCTTGTGCTGGTGCACCTCTACTTGCTTCCCTACCGTTTTGGAGTTGGGGGGTTATTGCATTCGAGAGTAGTTCACAATTCATTTTCACAATAGGCGCTTGTGTGTTTCTAAGCGGTTAAACAGTAAAAGGTGATGGGTCTTCACAACTTTCATGGAAACGTTTATCCGACCTTACCAATGCTTGTGTGGGCATGAGTACATCATAAGACAGTGGGGCAACATCGGTTTAGGCATCAAACACCAAGCGTTTAGTCGCGAGAGGCATGGATGTCCAAACTGCACTTATCTCGCGCTCAAACGCATTTTGCAGCCACGCACACAATAACCTCATAAGACGCTATTGCCCAATGATCCCTCTGTATGTATCTTGTGCTGGTGCACCTCTACTTGCTTCCCTACCGTTTTGGAGTTGGGGGGTTATTGCATTCGAGAGTAGTTCACAATTCATTTTCACAATAGGCGCTTGTGTGTTTCTAAGCGGTTAAACAGTAAAAGGTGATGGGTCTTCACAACTTTCATGGAAACGTTTATCCGACCTTACCAATGCTTGTGTGGGCATGAGTACATCATAAGACAGTGGGGCAACATCGGTTTAGGCATCAAACACCAAGCGTTTAGTCGCGAGAGGCATGGATGTCCAAACTGCACTTATCTCGCGCTCAAACGCATTTTGCAGCCACGCACACAATAACCTCATAAGACGCTATTGCCCAATGATCCCTCTGTATGTATCTTGTGCTGGTGCACCTCTACTTGCTTCCCTACCGTTTTGGAGTTGGGGGGTTATTGCATTCGAGAGTAGTTCACAATTCATTTTCACAATAGGCGCTTGTGTGTTTCTAAGCGGTTAAACAGTAAAAGGTGATGGGTCTTCACAACTTTCATGGAAACGTTTATCCGACCTTACCAATGCTTGTGTGGGCATGAGTACATCATAAGACAGTGGGGCAACATCGGTTTAGGCATCAAACACCAAGCGTTTAGTCGCGAGAGGCATGGATGTCCAAACTGCACTTATCTCGCGCTCAAACGCATTTTGCAGCCACGCACACAATAACCTCATAAGACGCTATTGCCCAATGATCCCTCTGTATGTATCTTGTGCTGGTGCACCTCTACTTGCTTCCCTACCGTTTTGGAGTTGGGGGGTTATTGCATTCGAGAGTAGTTCACAATTCATTTTCACAATAGGCGCTTGTGTGTTTCTAAGCGGTTAAACAGTAAAAGGTGATGGGTCTTCACAACTTTCATGGAAACGTTTATCCGACCTTACCAATGCTTGTGTGGGCATGAGTACATCATAAAGACAGTGGAAGAAAAACAAACATCAAGGTTTAAGAAATCAAACACCAAGCGAAAATTATAAATAGCCAGAAGAACAAAATGAAGATAACAAACAAATGCACTTAAAAAATATCAATAACGACCTCGAATCATAACAAGAAAATTTTGCAGCCACGCAAACAACATAACCTACACTAAGGAAACGATATCCCAATGATACACCTCGATAGTGTATCGATATAGCTGGAATGCCACCTCTAACACTTGCAATATCCCAATACACGACATTTTGGAAAGTTGGGGAGTAAATGATTGCAAATTACGAGAGTAGTTACAACAATCATTATTCACAATAGGCGCTTGATGATAGATATCTAAAGCGGATAAACAAGAAAGAGTGATGAGTATATATCAACAAACATATATACATAGGAAACGTATAATTCCACACTACAAACAGACATAATTGGATAGTGCAGGCATTCGCAGATAACAATCATAAGACAAAGAATGGGCAACAATCGAATAAAATAGGCATAACAAAACAACCGAGGATAGATCTCAGAAAGGCAGACCGACTGATGATGTATACAACACAAATGCACTAAATATATCTACAAGGCGACGGGCAACGCAATTTATGACAAGCCACCGCACACAATAACCTCACCACATAAGGACGCCCTATCTCCCCCAATGATACCTCTATTTCCCAAATGCATCCCCCTCGTGCTATCTCGCTATGCGCCTCCAGTGTCCCTGTGCTGGCGGTGCGCCGTCTACTTGCTTCCCTCACCCGTTTCTGCAGTTGGCTGGGTCCCTATGGCCCAATCTCCGAAGACAGTAGTCAACGAACTCACATTCTGTTCACCACATAGGCGCTTGTCGTGATTCTAAGCCAGCGGGTTAAACAGGTAAAAGGTGCACTGGGTCTCACCAACCTTCATTGAAACGTTTATCCGAACCTCTACACAACGCTTGCACAGTGAGCTATGAAGCTACATCCACTAAGACAGTCGGGGGCCAACCCATCGGCTGTATGGCGCATCACACACACACAACGCGTCTTAGCTCAGCGGAC
>PIJE02000056.1:741478-746372 GCA_002895965.2 Coryphaenoides rupestris
CCCAAACTACAGCCTCACATCTCCGGCTGCACTTCGTTTGCTCATCTCTCTCTCTCTCTCTCTCTCTCTCTCTCTCTCTCTCTCTCTCTGTCCCCTGCTCTGTCTTCTATCTCTATCTCTCTCTGTCTCCCCCCTCCCCTCCCTCCCTCCCTCCCTCTCTCCCTCCTTCCTTCCCCTCCTGCCTTCCCCTCACTCTCTCACACCATTGCACTCAACCTGCCAGCCACCCATTCATCTTGCACACCCAATCCTCTCTCTCTCTCTAACTATCTCTCTCTCTCTCTCTCCTCCCTCCTCTCTTCTCTCTCTCTCTCTCTCTCTCTCTCCTCCCTCTTTCTCTCTACTCTCTCTCTCTCTGTCTCTCTCTCCTCTCTCTCTCTCTCTCTCTCTCTCTCTCTCTCTCTCTCTCTCCTCTGCTCTCTCTCTCTCTCTCTCTCTCCGTCCTCGCCTCTCTCTCTCACCTCTCTGTCTGTCTCGTCGATGGTTCCGTGCAGCGACGTCGGGCCATTGGATAGCAGGGAGTAGGACTCAGACCTCCGCCACACACACAACAACACATTACACACACCATACAACACACACACACACACACACACACATACACACACACATACACACAGACAGAAGGGAAAGAGGCCGGCGCAGGCTCGGTGGCTACGGAGAGCGTGAGCCACACAAGCGGCGACGTGTTTGACTTAACGGCCCAGCGATGCCATGAGAGCTCCCGCGGGTGACGACGCGTTATATTGTCTCGCGTTATTGATCTCGTCGCTCGCTTTTTATTGCGCTTCATTGGCCGACTAATGCACCCCCCCACCCCCTCCGCCCCCCGCCCGCGCCTTCCTGACGCACCCCCCTCGCCAAACTCTGAATAATTAGAAAGTAAAAAGTAGCAGCGGTTAGCTTTCCTGTCAGGACCGGGGAGGTTGGTTGTATGGCGTGCGGGTGACGGTGTGGTGACACAGTGGCAGCGAGTGGGAGCGGTGGAGTGCTGGGCGGGTGTGCGTGGATGGCGGAGGAGTCGGGGGGGAGGGAGGGGGGGGAAGAGGGGGGGGGGGGGGGGGAGAGGGGAGGTAACTCTAGACGAGAGACATGATGTCCGTCCGGAGTGACATTGTCGCCTCTGAGCGAGACAATAGTGACTCTCTTCCCGGGCGCCAACGAGCGATCTCTGATGTGTTATCTGGCGGTTCGGTTTACAGCCGGCCTGTATCGGGTTCGAGGGGGGGTGGCGTTGCTGTGTGTGTTGTGTGTGCTGTGTCGTGTGTGTGTCCCGTTGTGCTGTCTGTGGTGTGTGTGGTGGAGGGGGGGGGGGGTGGGGTGTGCGTGTCTGCGGCGGCCGCCCAATGTCGGTGTTCGCTTCAAAACTCTGCGGAGAACAGGCGACTGGAACGCGACGATTGGGAACAGGAGACGAATGCGATGGAGAGGAACAGGAGATGAGTGCTGTTGGAGGAGGGAGGGAGAGGAGGAGAGAGCGAGTGAGGAAGAGAGGAGAGGAGAGGAGAGGAGAGGAGAGAGAGGAGAGGAGAGAGAGCCTTGGCACCACTTCACACTGAGAACAATCCAGACAGAGAAGGATTAGAAGAGAGAGAGTGGAGCGGATAAAGGTTTAAGAGAGCAGGTGAGGAGGGAGAAGAGAGAGAGAGAGGCGTAGAGATGATAACATGTATGCTAGAGCAGGGAAGAGAGAGAGAGAGGCTGGATGGGGGAGGTGGAAAGGGTAGTAGCATGGGGCAGAGAGATCGAAAGTAGAGGAAGGGAGGAGGGAGAGAGGCGATGCGCAGAGGGTAGATGGACGAAAGAAAGAAGAGATGAGAAGCAGATGGAGAGATCGAGAGAGAGAGAACACCAGACACCACAGGGAGGACGATCGTGCGCGTTGCAACAATGGCCTAGAGGAGAGAGACGAGAGAGAGAGGGGGGGCCGGGGCTGAGAGCGAGGTAAGACACAACTAAGGACGAGGGCGATTACAGAAGGATTAGATCAAAAAGCCCCCGGACGAGAGAGCAACCAGCGAGACACAAAAGATATGACAGAACAGTAGGCGACGAAGAGAGAGGAGAGAGAGTTAGAGAGCGGTGAGGGATCGACACAGAAGAGAGCAGAGAGAGAGAGAGAGGGAGAGAGTAGAGAGAGAAGAAGAGAGGACGGGGGAGGAGGAGAGACGGCATGGCAGAGGACAAAGTGAGTTGGTTAAGATGGGTGTGCGGGCGGGTTGGGGTGGAGGGGACGGGCGGGGCGGGGTGGAGCGCCCCGGGACGATCAATTACCATTCATCAGGACAATAAAATGAGGCTTTCAGGCGCCGTAATAAGAGTTTGATAACATCATCGCGGGCAGAATTAACTAGACCGTCAAACAATGTGAGGCGCCCTGACGCGATTCGCAGGGGAGGGGCCCGTGGCGATGATTAGTCTGGGGGGCCCCTGCTAGCTAGCGCGGTGGGAAGGGAGAAGAGGAGGGGGGGCGGGGGGTGGGCGCAGATAAGAAGATGGGGAGGGAGACGAGGAGGAAGGGGAGAGAGAGAGGGAGAGGAAGTTGAGGTTCAGAAGAGGCGATCGGGATTAGAAGGTGTTGAGAGCACAAGGACGAGCGGTGTGGGGGGTGGGGGGGGGGGAGGGGGGGTGGGGATGGGTTGTGGAGTGGTGGTGGAGGTGTGAGGTGCGAGGCGGGAGAGATGGGTAGGGGGCGAGGATGTATGGGAGAAAGATGGGTGTCGAGAGGGGAGGGAGGAGGCTGCAGAGGGCGGGACGGTATATGGGAGAGAGGATGAGTAGGGAGGAGGAGGATGGAGGAGAGGAGGAGGAGGAGGAGCAGGAGCAGGAGCAGCGAGGAGGAGTAGGCAGGAGGAGGAGCGGAGGAGGAGGAGGAGGAAGAAGGAGGTGGGTGGAGGAGGAGGAGGAGGAGGAGGAGGAGGTGCAGGGCGTACAGCAGAGTAACCTTGGGGCCGGACGCTTTCATGTTGATAAGAACTGGGAGACGACATCACAGAGGAAATTGAATGAGAGCCTCGCCCTCCTGTGTGCGTTGTGTGTGTGTGTGTGTGTGTGTGTGTGTGTGTGTGTGTGTGTGTGTGTGTGCGTGCGTGCGTGTGTGTGTGTGTGCGTGTGTGTGTGTGTGTGTGCGTGAGTAGAAGCCTGTATACTGTGTCTATCCTTTCCACACCACCACCGACACGGCTCTGTACATATCTGCATGTGCATCACGTGCACACCTTGATGCGTGCACACATACGTACGTGCGTGTGTGTATGTGTGTGTGTGTGTGTGTGTGTGTGTGTGTGTGTGTGTGTGTGTGTGTGTGTGTGTGTGTGTGCGTGCATGGTGATGTCCAAAAAGAATATTAAAGTAGCCCACATAATTTTCCTGCTGCGGTGGTGTCACCAAAATCTCTCTCTCCCCCTCTCCCCCCCCCTCTCTCTCTCTCTCTCTCTCTCTCTCTGTCTCTATGTCTCTCTCTCTCCCCCCCCCAGTGGGTATCTTTAATTGCAGGGTTCTGACCTTAGCCGGGCTCCACTAGCGGAGCTGTCGTGGCGGTGGAGTCGCCAGCGGCCCGATTAGCTGTGACAGCGGAGACACCGGGGGCAGCGGGTATGGGCTGTAATAGTGAGTGTGTGTGTGTGCGTGTGAGTGTGCGTGTGTGTGTGTGCGTGTGTTAGTGAGTGTGTGCATTAGTGTGTGTGTAAGTTTCAAAATCAAGTAGTTCGTCTGAGCTTAAGTATACCCACAGACAGTGGCCACGTGTGTGTGTGTGTGTGTGTGTGTGTGTGTGTGTGTGTGCACGTGTGTGTGTGTGTGCATGTGTGTGTGTGTGTGTTTGCACGCCCGTGTTCCCATCAGCGTGAGTGCAGGGAGACTAAGGTGAAGAGACAGTTTGATTGAACAGAACGAGCCTCAATTATCAGGAGACACTGAGAGGTTAATGTTATCCTAGTCTGACCACCCTGACACACACACACACCACACACACACACACACACACACACACACACACACACACACACACACACACACACACACACACACACACACACTCACAAGTCAGTGGGAATATTGAGCAACCCTGAAGCTAGTAATTGTAGTGTAGTTATATGAGTGCGGCTATGCGCTACACACAGCGAGCCCTATTCACAGGGACGTTGCGCTACAAACTTTGTCATAAACCACCTGGTCGTCTTCCCTTGATTTGATTGGTTGTCAAACGGTGACAATGCGTTGTCCTGCTGACTTTATGAGGGGGCGGTTCTTGATTAATACATCAATTGTGATTGGTCAGATTCAAATGGAAGATATCCAACCAGTGTAGGAGACATAACCGACCCTGGGTGTGGTCACTGGGTTACCATAGCTACTACAGAGCATGGGTGTTACCGTTACCATAATTAGCTACTACAGACCAGTGGCATTACCATTGTTGCTACAGACCAGTGGCATTACCATTGTTGCTACAGACCAGGGCACATTACCATTGTTGCTACAGACCAGGGGCATTACCATTGTTGCTACAGACCAGGGGCATTACCATTGTTGCTACAGACCAGGGGCATTACCATTGTTGCTACAGACCAGTGGCATTACCATTGTTGCTACAGACCCGGGTACATTACCAGCTACCACAGGTACCAGTTAGCTCCACATTGCGGTACGTTGCGTGGGCAGGAGAAGACAATACAAAATGCCTGAGCGTCTCCTGTGCACCGTGCTCAAGGATTTCACGTCCATCAGCGTAACGAGCGCGAGGCGGATAAGCAGCAGCATCAGGGCTAATGGAGTGTCTTCCATTCATTAAAACGGCTCCCTCCCGCTGCTAGCTTCATTAGCGCACCAGATGCTTGTCATTACGCTGCAGTTTGTCAGCAGCAAACAGCGCTCCTATAAAAGGGATGTTTTG
>PIJE02000056.1:748864-751364 GCA_002895965.2 Coryphaenoides rupestris
AATATGAAGTGGACGGCTGAGAGGCTTTATTGATGTCCTGACAGAGAGATAGAGGTGGTGCCGGTGGTGCCTTTTACACACACATAGATAATCAATAAGATGGCTTTTAACAAAGAACAGTAAAGGTAATGCCCAGCCCATTGCTAAAGCATAAAGCTAACTGGATATGTGCACATACCACACAACATATTGCTAACATAAAGCTAACTAGATATTGGTACATACGACCTACTACCCTACTATGGTAATGTCCAGCACATTGCTAACATAAAGCTAACTGGATATGTATACATAACACACAACATATTGCTAACGTGTAGCTAACTGGATATGTATACATAACACACAACGTATTGCTAACATAAAGCTAACTGGATATGTGCACATACCACACAACATATTGCTAACATAAAGCTAACTGGATATGTGCACATACCACACAACATATTGCTAACATAAAGCTAACTGGATATGTGCACATACCACACAACATATTGCTAACATAAAGCTAACTGGATATGTGCACATACCACACAACATATTGCTAACACAAAGCTAACTAGATATGTATACATAACACACAACATATTGCTAACGTGTAGCTAACTAGATATGTATACATAACACACAACATATTGCTAACATAAAGCTAACTAGATATGTATACATAACACACAACATATTGCTAACGTATAGCTAACTAGATATGTATACATAACACACAACATATTGCTAACGTGTAGCTAACTAGATATGTATACATAACACACAACATATTGCTAACGTGTAGCTAACTAGATATGGGTTCATAACACACAACGTATTGCTAACATAAAGCTAACTGGATATGTATACATAACACACAACGTATTGCTGACATTTAGCTCACTGGACGTCTACATACCAGTCAATGTATTGCTAACGTTCAGCTAAATGGATATGTCTACATGCCACACATCATATTTCAGACGTGTAGCTAACGGGATACGTGTACATATCACCACCACATATAGCTAACACAAAGCTAACGGGATACGTGTACATACCACCACCACATATAGCTAACACAAAGCTAACGGGATACGTGTACATACCACCACCACATATAGCGACTGCTCAACTGGATCTGTGTGAATACCGATGAACGAACGCCGGCGGGATCTCGCTACCGGCACAATTCAAACTGAATGATCTCTTTTGCGACGGCTTAAACATAACAAACTGCTGAACGCTGATGTATTACTAAATCGATTCAAAATCAATAGCTCTTATTTTTAATCCGTTTTTTACTCACTCGCCAACTCGAGGCCCCATTTATCAAAAACCGTAACCGTATTATTCACGTCGTAAGTGTTTTATGATGTATGGTGTGTTTCAGAGACAGCGATGCTTTGACCAGCACTATTCCAATTGTCCCGTTAGAAAATCAATGAGTGAATTACTAGTGATTGTGAATCCTTGATGGATGTGCTGTCTGGAGCAAACTCACACGGTCCCACGTACAGCAGGGCATCTTTATCATTATAATTGACCTGACGGCCAGCGGAAATTATGGAAATAATAGACTTTGTGTTTTTGTAAGCAAACATGGCACTGATTTATAAAACGCCTTAACGTAATAATATAATACGTCTCCCACCTGACGGAATAAATAGCGAACTGTCTGTTGCTGTTCGGTCCAGCTGATTGTGTTGGCAGGCTGTGTGTTTGAAATTGACGCGATATAACTGGGGGAACTTTGCCACTTTTTCAACCGGCTTTGTGTCATTTCAATGCGGATAGTGGATAGTGCAAATTATATAAAGTTTACCTTTCCTCCATGTCGCCTGCACCCAGATCTCCCTGCCACTTTTGCAAATGGGAAATGGATTGTATTTATATAGCGCTTTTATCCAAAGCGCTTTACAGTTGCCTCACATTCACCCATTCATACACCGACGGCGGTGTCAACCATGCAAGGTTACAACCAACACGTCAGGAGCAGGTAGGGTTAGGTGGCGTCTTGCTCAGGGACACCTCCACACTTAGCTAGGCGGAGCCCGGGGATCGAACCAGCAACCTTCTTCCTGTTCGAGACACAGAGAGCATTGGCAACAACTGCGGCCGTTTTTCACACTATATCCTTAATGCGGCGAGATAGAGAGAGATACGGTTGAAAATCGGTAAAATTGTCCTTAAATTACATGCATTTGTGGATATATTTAGAGATGTGTAGGAAGTGTATGTGTGAATGTGTATGTGTACGTGTATGTGTTTGTGTGTATGCGTGTGTGTCTGCGTGTGTGTGTGTGTATGCTCACACACCCCTTGTCCATCACTGTCCATTACCCTGACTAAGAGTGAGATTAATGGCCAGGGGGTCAAAGGACCAACGCACACCCACACACCCATTCACACACACACACACACCCACACACACACACACACACACACACACACACACACACACACACACACACACACACACACACACACACACACACTGGGTGCTGACAGTTTC
>PIJE02000056.1:756364-875842 GCA_002895965.2 Coryphaenoides rupestris
TGGACAGGTAGGGATTAGGAGATGGAGATAAGTGGGTTTGGAATGACGTCTAGTCTTTGATCAACAAGGTCTCTCTCTCTCTGTGATGATGAGTGATGAGATGAGTCGGACGGAGGAGTGGTTCCTCTTCACACACGCACACACACACACACACACACCAAAATAGGATGTGTGCACATGTCTGTCTGTCAACCTGTGTGTGTGTGTGTGTGTGTGTGTGTGTGTGTGTGTGTGTGGTTTAGGCTGAGCGGCAACCTTCCGCCATCCTTCGTCTTCGTCTGCACTCCCCCTCTTCCTCCTCCTCCTCTTCCTCGCCGGCAGCTCTGATCTGACAGTTGATGGATGAGGCTGACACACACACACACACACACACGCACACACACACACACGCACACACCTGTCAGTATGTATGTGTGTCAGTGCATCAGCGACAAGTGCCTACGGAGACAGGGATGTTGACACACACACACACACACACACAGACAGACAGACAGACAGACACACACACACACACACCTGCACCAGATTATAACTCCAGGAAATGCCCATGTGTGTGTGGTGTATTAAGTTGTTGTTGTTGTTGTTGTTTTAACATACGTGTTCCGTTCATATCATAGTGCGGTGGGCCTACGTATCACCACCGCCTCGCTCAGCGTACCTGTTTACAAGGATGGCGCTGAGCCGCTCGCCGGCCGAGAGCGCGGAGTGATCTGAGCACGTGCGTCGGGATTATCATATTTGACAGCTCGTTTGACGCCGCGTCTGTAAATCACTCCGCCGCGTCTATCCCCACCGTTGGTGACTGACAGCCCATCAGCCGGATCTGTCGCTGCTGCTGCTGCTGCTGCTGCTGAAGTGACAACGCGTTCAAGGTCCACGTGTGACACACGAGTGTTAAAAGCTTTCAAAGTTCGTTTTCTAAATGCACAAACACGGGACACCGAGGAGAGAGAAAAAGAAAAAGAAACAGCCGGATTTACGGCAACAGGAACTTTCTTTCAAAACTAATCCCCGTCAGACGTGACTGTGTGTTGGCGTAGCGTTACAGAAATGAACGCCACGCCGATGTCTGGTTTGTTGTTGTTGTTGTTGTTGTTGTTGTGTTTGTGGTGAACTACAAGTTATGTAACTGTGACATGCTTTGAAACTTTTTTGGTCTTTTTATCTCCATTGTCTGGACAGGTAGGAAGTAGGAACTACTGAACACACATGAGAAGCCACCTGGTTTTTCTCTGTGTCTGCTTTATATTGAGTGTGCGACTTGATCCAATATTGTGTTTTTTTTGCGTCCAAAGTCTGACAAGACTTGACAAGTTTGGCAACATTGACATTCATGCACAACGTACCCAGTACACTCATGGCAAGAGAGTGCATTACATCGTCACACCAGTAGAGGGAGTGTGACCCCAGACCAGTAAACCAGAGGGTCCTCTGGTGCTCCGGGGGCCCCCAGATGTAACCAGGAAGTTGTCATCGAAAGTGAGTTTCTGTTCCCAACTCAGGGCTTTGATAACTCTGCCAACTGTGACGGGGTTCTGTCAGCATGAAAACAAAGCTGGATGACGCAATGAGTGTGTGTGTGTGTGTGTGTGTGTGTGTGAATTACATGGGACTATGATGTCATGAAATAAAATCACGACAAAAGGAAAAAAAGGATCCAGAGATCTTTAATTACTCATAAATTGTTAAATTACATTTTTTAAATAAACGAATACAAGCAGCACATAAAGTACTAACAAAAAGTACTACTCACACAAGGTACCACACACACACACACACACAGCACTACTTATCCATAAAGTACTATATACATAGTACTACATACAAAGTAGCCTAATACACACAATGTACAGACAAAGTGCTACGATACATAAACTATTCATGTCATACGACATGAATAAAGTACTCACATAAAGTACTACACACATACAGTATAGTACTCACATAAAGTACTACACAGAGAGCAGCACATGGAGGTTCCCTTGAGAGGCAGGGAGGGGGAGGGGCCGGCAACCCGATTGTGTCCCGTCGTCACAACATGGATGCTGTTGCTAAGGCTAATCTGAGTGCATGGTTCCACTGGGTCTCGCGGTGAGGCCTGTAAACCTTGGTGTGCGACACGAACCAGACGAGAATCAGAAGATATGACTGAACCACAGGTCGTTACTGTTTGTTCGTTTGGGACGAGAAAGAGGAAAACCTTTCAAATCCGTCTCTGTCTCACTTTTGTGATATTGCGTTCATAGCAGTGAGGGCAGCATTTGAACCACCTGTACAGAACCAAACATTTACTTCGGGGGAATTACGTTTTGTCGCTGTGCTTAAGCTTGTTAAAAAAACCCCATTGAGTCCTTGATGGCAGCGACCTGGTGTCTGCGTATGAACCCACTGTCAAACTCCTCCACAAGCACATTCATGGCCCACTGAGTGTTTGTGTGTGTGTGTGCGCGAGTGTACATATGTATATGCCTCTGTGTGTCTGCATGTGTGTGTGTGTCTGCATGTGTGTGTGTGTGCGTGCGGTGTGACAGAACGCTTTAATTATGGATTAATTGTGTCATTAGCGGGGTTGTGCTGTGGGCGCCACGTCGGCCTGTCAAGGTTAATTACCGGAACGTGTTTATTCACCAGCAGCCTCCGCCACGAGCTGTCACTTCCATGGAACACACACACACACACACACACACACACACACACGCCGCTCTCTGAAACAGTCCCACCGTCACCGCCGGCCTCCCCTCCCTTCAGATGTTTTAAGCTCTGTCAGCGGTTTATCCAGCGCTGCAGTTGGCTCTGGAGCGACCGGTACACGCCTCCGTCCCACCCCATGTCCGCCGCGATTTTGGTCATGTGACTCAGGGTGACTGAGAGTCACATGATTCAGTTTGTGATTCAGGGAAACTTAATCTGTGGGACCTGTGCATCTGTGTGTGTGTGTGTGTGTGTGATAGAGACGTGAGTAATACATGATGTGTCAGCGGACAGCCACCTGAAACTACAACACAGGCAGGGGAGCGACAAGATGAGTGGCAGTCGGTAAGCATTTAGCATGAACTAGCATCAACATTTTTATTCAAAGCTGACAGTGAATGTTTGTGTCGTTAAGGAGGAGGAGGTCAGGGGTCAGGGAGGAGGCCTACGTGTGGACTGTGGATGTTGGGATTTGAACCCAGAGCCTTTCAGCAGGGAGTCATTAACCACAAGGCCACTATGCTGAGCTAATGCTTCTCTACTGGCGTCCCGTCTCCCTCCGCCATCATCTGACCCGTCTACCGGCGGCGAGGGCGCAGGCAGAGCCGAGCGGGGATCAAAGAAGGTGAATTCATCAGCCTGTCAGTCTAGAGACCGTCTGCTGTTCCAGTCTTTCTCCGCCGGACTGCGGCTCGTCTGTCGAGCTGTCTGACAACATCAACTGAAGCAAATCAAAAGAGTAGCTTCTGGAGAAATTATAAAGGATCCCTGACAACCGCAAATAAACAAAAGCTACCCAGCAACTACATGGGCACGGATTCAGACTTGCAATCAACAGAGGAGTGCATGGGTTGCACTCGCCGCCTTGTGGACAACAGCGGGTATGACCGCTCTGTCAAACTTTACCAGAACCTCCACCTGCTCTCACTGTGGAGCAAATAAAACTGAAGGTAAGCTGAGGTCGCCATCTAGTGGACACATTTAGATTAGAAGTAGTGGCTGTCTATTTTCTAATCTAAACCAAGACGATCACGGAAAAGTGGCCTCTGGGAGGAAGCCTTTAACATTTTAAGCAAACTATTATGAGTGTTTCCTGATGAGACCAGCTGCATCATCTACTTCAGGAGTTACTGTGATGAACGATATAAGTCAACATTAGGAGACAACATCGTCATCGTTACTACTACTGCAGCAGCGCAACTTTAGGGCCTTCTCACGCCGGTGGTTAGAAAATCAGTATGATCCCAAAAAACACCTTGGATCATACAAGTCCTCATCAAATTATGAGGCACAGATGAATAA
Source organism: Coryphaenoides rupestris (assembly GCA_002895965.2). Classification (NCBI taxonomy): domain Eukaryota; kingdom Metazoa; phylum Chordata; class Actinopteri; order Gadiformes; family Macrouridae; genus Coryphaenoides; species Coryphaenoides rupestris. The sequence continues at coordinate 760,358 of PIJE02000056.1, forward strand.
AAACGGACTTACTGACTCTTGAGCATAGACTTACATTGGCGCAAAACTTTTCCCCCAAATTGTGTTGCCTGACAGTCTAATATTGGCTGGTTTCACCAGACACCCCCTTAAGCCACTAAATGTAGCATTCCAGTCAACAGGAATCCAGTACTTCGTGTAAACTGGTTTAGAGACTGGTGACCCAAGAACAACAGTGGGCAGAGAGACAGACACAGTACGTGGTTTTATGCGCATCAGCATTTTAATTGGACAAAGCAAGAAAACATTGATTACATAGCAGAGTCATTATCAGTTTTCAGGGCCAACTCCTTGAGCAGAACGGGTCTGAAAATATCTAGGCACTGCCTAATTTAAAAGAATGCCGTGTCGGATAAAAGAAACCAGCTCTATAAGGCAACAGTTATAATGTAGGCCTCCCATTTCTCTGGCAAAAAGGGCAACAGTGTAAAAATTGAATCCACACAGGTTTGTGATACAAAATACTGGCATTTCAATAGTTATTACAAAAACAAAGTCAGAAATGTCAACACATGCTCACCCCTTTTAAAATCTGAATTCGTTGTGAAGGTTTTTTTTTTATTATTTAAACTTTTGCGCTGCCGACTCCGCAGCGGCGTGCGGTCCCTGCGTGGAAGAATTAGGTGAGTGCTGCGTTGTGCCAGTGTCACGGTTGATAGTGGCACTCTGCTACGAACAATGTTAAGAGTTAACTGTCGAGTAATCCAAAAAAAAGAAAAAAAAAAAGCAAGCACCCACAGTTAACAGTAGCATTTTTTTTTACTTACATCGTTTCAAATGAATGTGTATGGTTATTTACAGGTGGAGGAAAATATTTGATATTTGAAATATTTTGAGGCTGTCCGAAACGCATGAAGGAGAAATGGAATGCACAAAGAGAGAAAGGAAAAAAGGAAAACAAAAAAAAAAGCTCTTGGTGAAAAGAATTAGTACGAGAGGAGAAAACTGTGCAATATTTATCTGCCCTTACAGAGACAGCAGAGTCAACAATCCCTGCAATTGGTTGGAAATCCAATAGAAAATGAGGAAACAAAATGTTTGAACCGATTTTTATTCCTCAAAAAAAAAAAAAAATAGAACTTAAGTTTATAACTTAGAACATGAGTCAGACTGAAGTTTTTCATAAAAAAAAAAGAAAGACATTGACCCCTCGCGGTCTTCCCCAGTGGAAAGGTGGAAATGGAAGCAGTTGTTCAGTCAAATGTAAAACTCATTGAGGAAGAAGGAGGAAGGGGAGGTGGAGGTGGAGGGGTGGCGCAAATCCAAAAAAGCTTTCCTCTTTACAGTTTTATATTCATTTACAGTTAACTTAAACATGGCGGCCAGAGCGCTGGTTCACTGCCAGTCTCGCCGGCCACACAAAAGAAACTAAACAAAAAAAGAAAAGTATTACCTGTATGGGTGAAACGGTTTCCCCCGTGGCTCTGCCCACCCACCCACCCACCCCCTCCCCAACCCACACCCCACTGGCCCCACCCCATGAAACCCACCATTTATACATCCTCTACGGGCATGGCTCCTCCCCTTTATAAGGAGGGCCCCCGGAGCCCATTTGAGTCTTAAAGTCCTGCCTGCAGAATGGAGGCGGTGTTACACAGCCCCCCAACAGGGCGCCTTACAGCCAATGGCGCGCTGACAGTTGACCAACAAAAAACAAAAACAAAAGAAAAGAAAAATCCATTACGAGGGGAAAACTCTCTCCCGCCCAGACCCTTTAAATCAGTGTGTGGGGTATCCTGTGGCTCCCATGCCAGGCTGGCTGGCTAGCATACTCCCATTCAATCCCTGGGAAGGCTCCATAACCCCACCGTTACTGAGGGCACTCACACCAGTCCACCCAGCACTGGCCGGTAAATGGCTGCAAAATCGAGGGAAAGAGACAAAGAGAGAGAGAGACACACACAGACACACATCGCCAGCAGGTTAGAAGGGACAAGACGAAAAGGGGAAGTTTTGGGGGAGGGTTGAAGATTTTAAAAATGAAAAGGAGTTACACTACAATCTGGACAGGCTAGAGCGGACAGGAGGAGAGTAAAACGGTTGGCATCTCAGAGGGAGGGAAGGATTAGCAGACCGGGTGGAGGACAGGTGAAGGAGAGGAGGGAGGGAGGCGCCAACAGGGGAATGTAGTTGGACTGGAGAGATGAAGACGAGCAGAGGAGAGCGTCGTGTGGCTAAAGCGCAGCAAGCTATAGGAACCTCTTGTGACGCACAGAAGCCACCTCGCTAACACGCAGTGCGCTAGCTAGCTGCCAACAACAAGGTTTGTTTTAGTTCGGCTAGCAGTGAGTCTACATTTTGGCAATAATGTACAATTTGCCTCCACCAAAAAAAAAAAAAAAGGAAAAGAAGAATAAGAGACGGACAGCGTATACCGATAGTTTAAGCGTTCAAGTTCAGAGAGGAGTTGTCTCCATTCTACTGCACACATCTTTTCTCAAGTCTATCTTACACTTTTACATAAGCCCGCCCTTCAGGAGGTTAACCGTTTTTAATATCATTTCAAATTTCTAACAATGTGTTCCAAATCAATGAGAAATTATAAAAACAAGGGGGCATTACACAAAAGCCAATGTGTTTGACATTATTCCACATCTGAAACCCAATGGCCTTTTGACACATTCATACAACAACAAAAAGTCTTCTGACAATGTCAGCTTCGACAAAAACTATAAAAACAAACACATGGGGAGAGGGTGACCAGTGTAAGACGGCGACTCCACCGTCTCAGAAAGGATTCACAAAGACTTCTGGAATACGACTGTTGGACCCGCTAGACGGCCTGCAGTCAAGACCTGGCACAACACGAGCCTTCACCAACGATGACATGCCCTCCATACGCTAATCACACTGAACCCCGTATTTCGTTATCACATGGAAACACAAAGCCGACGTCGTCTTGTCAGAGAGCAGACATCCCCGACTAGACATCAGTTCAGTGATACACTGACTGTGCGGCCATATTGAGCTGTCCTCGATGCACGTTTATGCCAAGTCTATAAAGCACACATCTCTGTGACCCAGTCTTTATTGTTGTCAAGCCAAAACAATTGAAAGTTAAGCAGTTTGCTAGTGAGTGACAGCTAGCAAGGCAGTCTCAGCATGGTACCGGACTTAAAGGGGTGGGGAGGCAGGGAGGAATAAAAAAATACAATAAAATAAACAACAAACATCTTTCAATACGCGACAGCCTGAGAATGACCACAGAAGTATTCCATTAATCCACCATGGGAGGGGGCGGGGCAATACACATCAATAGAGCAAAGAAAAATAAAAAATAAACCAAAGTTCAAATGTATTTATTTGGTACGCTTTTGTCGCAATCTTCATACGCTGGACACGTGACATGTGTGGGAGGGGGGTGTTCAGGGGGAGGGGGGGGGGGGGGGTACACCTTGGGAAGGGGGTGGTAGTGGTGGGGGTGATGGCTGTAGAGAAGGGGGATGCTAGAGACCTGCCTCCTGTGGCCCAAGATGGCAATCCTTCCCCTGGATCTGGGAGGGGCCTACACCAGGAGCCCCGCCCACCACCCAGCCCCTGGCCGCCCGGGAGGATGAGGATGATGAGGTGGTGGAGGAGGAGGAGGATGATGGAGGAGGAGGGCGGGAGGGGCTCTTGTGCGCGCCTCTTGCGTACTTACTTGAAACCCTGCTGGTTCCAGGCCTGGCCGTAGACGCCGTACGTGGGCATCTGCCAGCCGTTTGGGACGTACTGGCTGATCTGGGGCCCGTTGCCATACCACTGGCCCCACTGGCCGTAGGGCTGGGCGGCCGGGTAGCCCACCTTGTTCTGCTGGAGGACCACAAGAACACACCCACAACAGGTCAGTGAGGCACATAGACAAAACCAACACACCTCCTGGTGCCTTCGCCTGCAGGGTAATACAGTGGGTCAAAGGTTCCTGGTGGGTGATCATTATTGTAATACCTTCCTAACATGCGGCGGACCCCAACGTGCCACTAAACGTTAGCAAACAAACCTATTCTGTACAGCCTCTCAACAACAATGAATGACGACCATTTAATGACATTTCCTGTGCCAAACCTTTGACAACTTCAACATAATGGATTTGTAAGGTCGGAAAAATACCCACAAACCAATTTTCATTTACAATATTTACAACCCGATTGTTCCTGCATGACATTTTGAGAGAAGCTAAAATATAATAAACAAAACGTAGAAGATTGGTTAGCACCCATGGCTTAACATGGGGTTAACAACCAATCAAGGCTAGCTTAACACGGGTTTAATATAAACACATTATATTGGTTGGTTTAACATAACCTTTTATATTAAACTACTCCTTCCTCTAACATGCCACTAAAGACACCAGGATACTAAGTCTACTTTATCTGGAACATTCAGTCCTTTTTTTTCTTCTTTTTCAACCACTGAAGACTTAAACACGCCCGAGTTCAAACTACTTGTCTGCACAAGCCTGCCTGCAGGAGCAGCGGATGGCTTTCGGTTAAAAGGTTAAAAGGTAGCCTGCAGAGACTGAAAGAGAACCCTTGGAACACACCTCCAATATCTTTGTGTACTGAATGAACTTGGCAGGATTGTGCCAAGGGGTCACCCGGTTATGTGAAAGTATGTTGACTGACAGACAGACAGACACACACACACACACACACACACACACACACACACACACATAGCTGCAAGCGCAAAGCCACACAACTTAAGGGTGTATCTTATGTCCTATTCAAAATGAAATTCACAATTCAAAATTAAAAAAGGCACGACGCTAATTTGTCCACAGCCGATAAGTACTGGAACACACTGTGTGAGTGAGTTAGTAGAGTTGTGGGGGTGTGTTGTGTGCTGTGAAGACGTGATCATGTTCAACAGTGCAGCCGTGGCTCCAGGACTTAAGAGGGGTGTGGGGGGGGGGCCTTCTTACCTGGGGCAGGGCCATCTGCTGCTGCATGGGGTTCACCATGTCGGGGGTCTCCTTGCCCCAGTAGCACTTGACCACGTGGCCCTCTAGTGAGCTGCCGTTGACGGACACAATGGCGTGCGCCGCGGCCTCGTGGGAGTTAAACCTGGAGGGGGGGGGGGGGGGAGACAGAGGTACAGAGAGTGAGAGCGATGAAGACAGGAACAGAGATACAAACGAAAGCAAGAGAGGAGAGAAAGTAAGCAATAATGAATGAGAAGGAGCGATTAGTCCATGTTCCCGTCGACTGGGCAAACACACACACACACACACACAGCGTACCTCACGAAGGAGTACCCTTTGTCTGGGAACACCCGGATCTCCATGATCTGTCCGAAGGGGGAGAATGTCTGCCTCATCAGTTGCTCTGCAAGGAGGGGGGGGGGGGGGGGGGGGAGAGAGAGGACAAGTTAGATAATGTTGGGTGTCTGGCGGTGGGTTGATGAAGACATGGTACCATGCAGTTCCTGCCTCAATCAGGACATGTATTATATGCATGTTAACATGTTAAAATTCCAGGAGAGAAGAAAATACAATATATATAATGACTGGAATGTCACACGACATCACGCGGCACCATCTTACGCAACCTAAATCCCATGTCAAGTAATGAATGTTAGGCTTATATAAAAGCAAAAACGAGCTGAATCCGGGTTCAAATTCATGACTACGTGACACATACTCACTTTGAAGACAAACTAAAGAACGATGTGCCCTTGGAATTAAAGATTCAATTCTAGTCCCCACAGGGGCTGCTGAGGATTTGTTGATTCGATTATTCAATATTTCTACTTTTTTGGTATTTCTTATTTTTTGTATTTCTAAAAACACAATTTCTTCAATTTGTTATAATAATATGTTACTTCAATATCCTACATAATTGCAGCGTTCCCGTCAGCTGCTTTTGGCTCCCGCCGTCGGTCGGGACACCTTGAGATGATTTTAAAACAACGCTGGGGCGCTGCAGCAGAGTCTGCTACCAAAGAGGTTGAGTGTAAAGGCTCCACCAGGGGCGGAGCAGCCCTGCTCGTCAGCGGAAAAGAAGATACGGTTCTGTGTGATCGCTCCCGTAATTCTAGTCTGCTCATGTTTATGGAACTAATTATTGTTGCTTGTTATTATTACATGGTAGAGCTTCTGCCATTGCGGCTGCTACATCCACTTATTGTTCAATTAGTCAATCACTCAATTAGTCAAGTTTGCCTGCCATCTAATTAATGAGTGTTACTTTGTGTGAATGTTATATACCTTTGAATAGTCATGCTAAATATAATTAAAGGTTTAAGTTAAAGGAACAAAGGGAATCTTAGTACATTTTACGTGTTCAATAGTGATGATACATTTGTTTTTGGAGGTAAATAAAATTAAATAAAAACGACAATAATTGACAGATTATTCATTTGAAAAATAATAGTTAGTGGAAGCCCTATCTCCCAAAACCAAATCACTTCCTGTGCTGGGCATGGTTGGGAGGTGCTGTGCATTAACATGGTTCTCTAGGATGGTTGGGTTCTCTGGTGTGCTGGGTGGTGCTGTGTATCAACATGGTTATCTGGGATGGCTGGGTGGTGCTGTGTATTAACATGGTTCTCTGGGGTGCTGGACGTGGTTGGGTGGCGCTGTGTATCAACATGGTTATGTGGGATGGCTGGGTGGTGCTGTGTATTAACATGGTTCTCTGGGGTGCTGGATGTGGTTGGGTGGTGCTGTGTATCAACATGGTTATCTGGGATGGCTGGGTGGTGCTGTGTATTAACATGGTTCTCTGCGGTGCTGCGTATTAATATGGTTCTAACCTGTCAGGCCGGTGCTGACTCCCCCACAGTACACGGTGCAGTTGCTCGGACTGGACTGGTTCACTACTTCATCAAAGGACAAGTGCTTGCAGTTATCTGAAAAGAAACAAGAAAAAAAAAGACGTTTACATGCGGGGGTCCCCCTGCAACAGGCCACAGAGAAGTGTGCGCGTGTTAGGGTTAATTAAACTCCTCCATACATGTCAACGCACTTTCATAGTTAGTCTTTGGGGCGGGAGGCTTTCTTGTAGCCCAGTTGGTCCGGATGGGCCGGCCCCCGAGCCACTGACCACCCATCTGCTGAATGGCGTTCTCTGCGTCCTGGAACACAAACCACACACAGCCATTAACCGTGGAGCCAGGGGCCTGCTCTGAGCTGCCGTGGTCATTGCAGTGCATTACCCCAACCGGCGTTGAATGCTGGCAGTCCAAATTCATTAATGTGTGGGTGAAAGCAAGTAGCATGCAGTACAGCCATCAATATGGCGATTCTACCGTTGCCTTTGGATCTAGCGTTTGTGCTTGTCTACCACACGTAACATTCAAGACGTACCATTTGTTGTGCGCGTGCATGTCGCATTACAGAAAGTCTAAAAGGATGCATTTTGTTGCCGACTAGCTACATACTTTGCCCACAAGAAAAATCAGACACGCTGTGCTTCAGAACTTACCCACTTGTTGAAGAAAGACACAAAACCATAGCCTTTAGATTTCCCTGTCGCCATGTCCTTCACAACCCGGGCATCCCTGCACACATGATAAAAAAAAACACAAGTACACACAAGTTTACATACAAACCTGTGTAGGAAATACTAATGTGCACATTTTATACTTCTGGGAAATAAGTGACTGTCCACAGCTATCGCATTATGGATCATATGTATTCTCTTAATGCCCCTCCAGATACTATACATTTATCAGTCCATAGTCAGAGTACGTACGATATCCTGCCAAAGGGCCCGAAGGCAGCTTTGACGTCTTCTGTGGTGATTTCAGGGCTGAGGTCCCCGACAAAGACATGAAAATGATCTGCAGGGAGGAGACAACCCGGGTCAAACACGACATGCCGACACACCAACTGCACAGAGTGTTTTCCAAGCCCAAAAGGAGATCCATGCTTGCAGACAGAGGGGTTCCTGTGAGCTCGTCTTGGTCTGCGACTTACTGCTTGTGTCTTTCTTCTGGCTGGTTGGCGTTGTGGCCCAGTTGACTTTGACCTCCTGAGACGCGGGGGGAACACACACACAAACACACACAACAGGCCAGGTGGGGTAAAATGACATGTGAACTGTCCAACACTAGTGCCTTCCACTAATACTAACAATAGGATGCCATGCCATGGATAGATGGTAGGTGTAAGCCCCAAATACAGCTCAGCCAAACACACTTGTTTGCGACAGGGTGTAGAATGGGGTTAAAACTGGCAAAAGTTGGCTATTCAGCCCCTTGAGGCACTTCAATTAAAAGGTGGCTCTGGTGTTGGGACCAAGCGTACCTGTGGAGCTGAAGCAAATAATACCAACATCTACATCAACTAGAAGGCACGTTGTGTCAAACTGCAGCAAACCCCGCAGCCCAGCCGCTCCCACTCACCCGGGAGATCCGATAACTTACCTTACCCATTATTTTACGTCCATTCATGGCCGCCAGTGAGGCGGCGGCGTGCCTGTGGTCGTAGAACTCGATGAAGCAGTACGGGTCATTCCCGGCAGTCTGCACGCGGGAAAAACATGAACCTTTACCCCCAAGTGCAATGCATGTGAATGGAGTCAACATGCTTCGGTTGTGTGTAAACGTGCAGTGGAGGAGATAAAAAATAGATTGCTATATTTTAAACTATTAACAGAAACACATTAGGCTACACGTTACAAGGGATGGAGTACTCTAATGTGTTCCAGTGCAAGTAAGCCATGCTTGCACTGGAACACATTGGAGTACTGGACTGCACGTTTCTGTCACAGGACTGTGATCACAATGCTTGTGTACACCGTAGGCCTCATGCAAGTAGGAAAACACTCACGTCAATAATCATTTTACAGCTCTTGCACGGCCCGATCTGCTGGAAGAGCTCTAGGATGAGGGGTTCGGTGACATCCCTGCACAGGTTCCCCACGTACCTGCATCAGAAGGGGGATCAATTCAGACGCAGTCTTTGTGAAACAGGAAGTGGCGAGCAAACAAAGGCTAGTTAACCGCGGCTAGCGCTACCACAACCTCGGGACTTTGGTCTAGAAGAGAACAGACGCGTCACATACATAAACACAAAGCACGAGGTTGTCTCGTATGGGTGTGTGTGTGTATATGTGTGTGTATGTTTTTCGGCAGCCGCGATCACAGACGCGCACTCGCGTCCGTCATAAACGGCGCCGCTGTTGTTTCTCTGGTGCCGGGGCTACGCGTTGACGTGGCTCGTCTGTCATGTAGCCCGCCGGTGGAGGGGCTTCACATGGGCCCCGAGCTAAGCGGCTAACGGGGCTAGCCGCTCAAAATCACAACAAACCCGTCCGACCCGACCCGCCTGGGGTATGGATGGATGGGGCGGTGGGTGGCTGCACGTATTGTAACGCGCTACGATAACGACATACGACAACGTTTTAGCATCGGGGCCTCCGCCGATTTTCGTCGAAGCTAGCGTTAGCTTTAGCATTAGCGCCCAAGCTAACGCTAGCGGTCCGGTTTCATTTTGAAGCAGGCTGTACGCGGCCCCCGTCTATTTACACGAACCAACAGACAGCGTTACACCATGGCCGCCCCGCACAAGCCGCCATCCAGAGGAAATATGTTTTACTGTTAACCGTGTGCCAAAATATCACCATTGTAGTTATATTGACTCAATAAAATAACCCAGTTTATGCGGTGTATATACACACACAGTATAGCATTCCGCTTCAGGACATAACCTGGGTCCTTGATGGTAGACCCCTAGTACCCCATCCCCCGTTCCAGGACATAACCCCGGTCGCCGTTGCTACACCCGATACCCGACCCAGGTTCACACAGACTTTAACGTTGGCGTTACAAAAACCGACGGTTCCGTTCCAGGACATAGCCGGGTGCTCGCGTGTTACCCACACGGTTCCAGGACATAGCCTCGGTCCTTGTTACCTGCTAGGTTGCAGCACATAGCCGGGGTCCCGCTCGTTACTTACAAGGTTCTGGGCTGGTCGTCGTCCATCATCATGGTTCAGTGGTCACGTCCTGTCGCTTAATCCGTTAACATACAAATGGTTTGTCCGGGGGGAAAAAAACTCAAGAAGGCCACGGTTTTCCACGAGCTATCTGCTGGTAATTTAATGTAATGAAATCGGTGAGGCCGAATCTTATTCACACAGGGGCGCAGACAGCCTCTCGGTCTGATGCAAACAATGGGACGTTCAAGTAGGCGGAGACGCAGCGTCAGCAGCGTCGGTGGCGTAGCGTACGTCAGGAGCGTAACCTGCTCGACGCACGAATCCAAGTCGCCAGAACAGAACAGAGCAGCCCGGCCGCCAGAACCCGATTGGACCCGCGCTGAAACCCGAGCGCGTATTCAAATGTTTTCTCTTTACGCACTTCGGAAGGTTTGATCGAAGAACTTCACTCGCCATTAATCAGTCATTTGCTTACGATGACTTTCTTTGCCCATCTGGAAAGCACCCCGTGACGCAATATTGTTGTTTTTTAGTTGGGTGATATGTTGTTCGGATCGAATGTGTACCTAATTCAGCAGCAGCAACAACAGACGTATATTAACAATATAGCAAAGACACCAACAGATCCAACGACGTAAACCGCGTGAAAATAAAATTGACGTTCGTGAGGAACAAAATACGTGCGCCGCCCGGGAATCGAACCCGGGTCGCAAGAATGGGAATCTTGCATGATACCACTACACCAGCGGCGCCGTCCTTATTGAAGAATGGGAATCTTGCATGATATGTACTTTGTGGGATACCACTACGCCGTCCTTGTTGCAACGCTGTACTTTGTGGGATAGAAAACCTGAACGTTGATGTTTTCTCATGTGTTTATTCGTTAAATGTAGATAGAACAATTACATGTCAGAGATATGACGTACCCACCACCGCATACTGCACGATATCCTTCATTTCCCACTTTACTCTTACTTTTATTGCACAAATATCAGCAACTGTGATTAACATCACAACTGTTTTCTCAACATATTCCCCGAACGCAGGACAAGAGACAGAGAGAGTCAAGCCTTAATGGATGTAAACATTCTAAAAGTATTCTTGCACCACTTCACTGACTATTTGAAGTGAGCGTATAACTCTTAAAATCACCGAGTTCTGATAATGTCACATAAATGTTGGATTTGGATGTGTCTTCCCTGATGTCTCTATCTTCTCCTTTCTTCTCAGTGTCCAGGGACACATCTGGATAGTCGTTACTGCAACGAGGAGAGAGAAATAATGAGAATGATATTGATAATCATGATGATAATGATTGTTATTGATTATGATGATTGTTATGAATTGGTAAAGGGCAGATTTAAAAATATGTTGATTATCATGACAATTAGTTTTACATTCAACTTAAAAAAAGACAGCTCCACTGTATTGCAGTAGAAGTAACATTTGACTTTGGTAATAAATAATTACCAAAGTTGTTTCAAAATCTGCCAAGTCGATAATAAATAATGTTCAATTTGGTACCTTTATTACACTTGTCACACGTGTGATGAAGCCTTATGTGAGAATTCCTTAGTGGATCATGAGATGTTTGCGCTACTTTTAGTCTTTTGTTGAACTGTTAAGCACTCTGTAACCGTTGTTTTAAAATGGGATGTGTCAATAAATTCTGATTCATATTATTATTATTATAATCATTAAGGGTGCCGATACTTGGGACATCATGAACTACAACAGCAGAATGATAATGAACTACATAAATGGATGGCTCATGTTGGACGGTTTTCATACCCAGCGAAGGAGTGGGGGGGCGCTGGTGGTGGGGCGGCTGGGCGGGGGGGCAGGTGGCAGCTCACATACAGGCTGAGGAACACAGCAGGGACCAGGAAGGCACAGCACCAGCCCAGACTCAACCAGAACCCGTTCTGCAGAAAAGAAACATGTGGTGGTCAGACCCAGGGAGGTCCGCTCTCACCTCAGTCATAAGCCAAAGTCTCAAGTCTCAAGGCACACCTGTATTCATATCTGTGCAAAATAGCCTCTATTACACATGTTATCACTCTTATCACTCTGTAAATGTCCATTTTTATTTACTACCCACAACAACAACAACAAAATAATTAAAGAATTAATTTGTAAAATGTATACTTTGTAAAATAGAATAGAGATAATAGAATATATAGTATATAGATATAGTACATTATCAAAATCCCACGGCACACCTGGACTTGCCTCACAGCTCACCGTTTGGGAACTGCTGCACTAGTCAACCCAATGAGCATTTTACTGTGGTCATTAATGATATGAGATGAAATGAGATGAGATAAGACAAGGTGGGATGAGGTCAGACGATGCTGCACTTGTCATGAGCCATGTCACTCTGCAAGTTCTCCATTCTCCCCGTCAATCATTCAATCAACCAACTCATTAGCCACATCACCTCCACCTTCTCTCTGAATATCAACACGATATTTACTCAGATACTCCTCTGCCTGATTACCTGCCTGGCCCCAACCTGCCTGCCTCGTCTGATCCCTTCAGATCGCCTCAACGTTCCGTCCCCGACCACGAGTCCTGCCGTCCCACTTCCTGGTTTGCGTCTAATACTATTCTGTTGTGTTTGTGTTACCCTCTACCGTGCATCCAGAACTTTTATTAAAGGTCATTACAAACGTCTCTTGTTGTTGTGCTGCAATTGGGTCCAAAACACACAAGATAAGCTTGCCAGGGTCCTCACTCGTACAGCACCCTTGGGTTTCTCGAAAGGCGCTATATCAATGAAAGTTATTATTTGATTATTATTGTTATCATGAGAAGGAGATGTTCCTTGCTCACCCAGGGGTCGACCACGTTCAGGCACACTGCGGTGTAGATGTTGTCCACAGACCTGGAGAGCCAGCCACACCCCATCACCTCCTCCACGATCTACAGACAAGAGGTCACCAGCGCTGCATCACTATAGGACCATACCTCACCACTCAATATACATATATATCTATACCACAGCATCGTTAAATACCTGATCCTGATTGGTCAATCACGTTCTAACAGTCAATCCCTTTTAACGGTTCAAAAATGTCCCTTAACAAGCCTGTGGTATCCACAGTTTGTACAAGAACATCAACCCCAGCTAACCCCAGATTAATTTGAGGGGAAGTGATGTCACCTGGCATCAATTTCAACCAATCATGTCTTTCTTCACCGGTGGTTTATTCTGGGATGGCAGGGATGGCGTTACATCTCCAACATTGTGAGTTTATATGAGGGGTATATTATACTATGAATTGGGGGCAGGACCAAATAGTCGCAGCCAAAAGGTTCGGTGTCTAAGGCAAGTCAAATAGATATATATAAGTAAAATTAAATGTGAAGAGCTCCAAATGTTGTACTCCAATGAGCACAACCATCAACAAAGCGGTCAGCGAATTTCAACTGAAGCAGATTGTATTTCGGCTGTCCGATACTGAAGTATTGCTTTTCAGACAAACTTGTTTTATACTCAATGTGGTTTCAGTTTGGTCACTGAACAGTTCATTCGTTAAGACCAGTGGGGTCTCCGTGGAGACGGAGAAACCAGACCCAAACCAATCACGCTTGCCCTGCTTTTCTGACGCATCACACCAACTTAATTTGCTGGTTCACCCACCGAGTGCCGAGCCCAGTCCAGATAGCGGAGCAGCCGAACTTCTGCGGTCTCCAGGGTGCACTGGGAAACCTGGGGTGGAGTAGGTCGGGAGGACAGATTGGGGGGAGTGGGGGAGTAAAGGGGGTTGGAGTAATGAGGATCATAAAGTAAATGTGAGCTGTCCCCGCCACCACCATCACCACCACCAATAACAGCCGTGTCGTAGTAGATAACATAACCCCCCCAAGGAAATCAAGAGGAGGTACAGAGGGTGGCGTTGATGGGAAGGCTTCTGGTCTCACATTGGCAGTGATGAGTGGAACACGGGCGTTCATGGCAGTTTGGGTTCGGCTGAAACTGCCCAGTGCCGTGTCGACGTTCTCCTGTGAAAGCGTGCAAGAGGGAAACAAGATGGAAGATAGAAAACAGATCTTTAGACACACACGTTATCGGATAAACACACCAAAAAATAACAAGAAAGAGACTCAGACAGAAGCAGAGACAGGGTATATGACAGAGCAAGTATATGAGAGAGAGAGAGAGAGAGAGAGAGAGAGAGAGAGGGAGAGAGAGAGAGAGGGAGAGAGAGAGAGGCACACAGAGGCAGAGGCCTAGTATACAACAGAGAGAAACAGTGAGTGAAAAAACTTAACATGAATGCTTCAATGCTTGTTTGCCATGTAAGCTAAAAAAAAGAATCATAACATGTAGATAGATTATTCATTACCTCATATGATTGGCTGATGTTCTGTAAGGCCTTGACACTTCCACTCATGTTGACCTGGAAGGGTGGAGAGACGCAACAGCAGAGCATCACACCCCGTCTCTCCAAATGCCTACATCCACACGGGAGCTATCTCCACACGTGATATTTACCTTCTGCTGCCTTGTAATGTACACATGGTCGCCATTATTCCCATTGCATGCACACACACACACACACACACACACACACACACACACACACACACACACACACACACACACACACACACACACACACACACCAACACACACACACACACACACACACACACACACACACACACACACTAGTGTCTGGATACTATTTTACAGGGGAGTATGCTATGGGCTTGTGTGATGTCATCAAGACAATTCATTTCATGCAATGTTTTGGTGGCGAGAGCGCGAGTCACATACAGCGTCAGCTCTCTGAAGAACCACCAACTTGTGCAGGAGCCGGGCGTTCTCTGCCTCCTGTTGTAGATGCGATTTGATCCCCGCATTGACCTACCAGAGAGACAGGGACATAGACAGAGGCAGATACAGACATAGAGACAGAGAGAGACAGAGATGGAAACAGAGAGAGACAGAGACAGATACAGACAGAGACAGAGAGACAGAGATGGAAACAGATAGATGGATATTTATTAGTCCTTTCGGAGATTCATCATGTGCCATAGAGCAATCGTCAGACACACAAACAGACAATGACAATACCGACAACCACTAAAACACAACAGCACCAACAACCAACAACAACAACAACAATAACAGAACACCTCAACAAGGTCACAGACCTATACACAACATATCACCAAAGTGCTCTGTATATTATAAGGTCAGGTGCAGCATCCTCACACACAGAGGTTCAGTTATTATTGTTTCCCAGTTTGTTCAGCAATTCAATGCTGATAGGCAAAAATGAATTGTGTGCCCAGTTGGTTCTGTGGAATGGTACCCTATACCGTCTGCCTGATGGTAACAGCTCGTATGCACTAAATAGGGAATCTGATACATCAGAGAGAGACAGAGACAGAGACAGAGAGATATTTGCAGATAAGGAGACAGACAGAGACAGAGAGATATTGACAGAGACAGAAACAGACAGACAGATACAGAGAGATATTGACAGAGACAGAGAGATATTGACAGAGACAGAAACAGACAGACAGATACAGAGAGATATTGACAGAGACAGAGAGATATTGACAGAGACAGAGACAGACAGAAACAGAGACAGACAGAAACAGAGACAGACAGAGACAGAGAGAGGGTTGTGACTTCACTTCACCAGCACTCCACCGACCCGACCCATTGCCATGCCAACACCAACATACTCACAAGAAGCTCCGCCTTCTGGTCCAGCTCGCTGGCGAACACGGAGAGGTTCTGTTTCACCACCGGCCTGCTGAGCTGAGAGAGTCGAGGAGGAAAGGAGAGGAGGAAAGGAGAGGAGGAAAGGAGAGGAGGAAAGGAGAGGAGGAAAGCACATGCTTCTTTTAGAGTGTCCCAATGTCAGAGATGCACACACACACACAAACACAAAAGGGAAAGGAAGTATTGGATTGGAAGGAAGTGGTTGGTTCTACCAGCAGTATCATGGAGTCATAGTCGTAGTCCTTTAAGTCACTCTTTTGGTATTTCAGCAGGGCCTGTCTGCCCGGGTCAGACAGCAGCTTCAGGTTCTCTATGTTCACTGATATGTCCCGGATGGTCTCATTGAACACTGCCAAGTACTGATGGGGACGGGGAAGAAACAACAGATAACACAAGGAGATTTAGTGGGAAACCACGCCCAGTTCAAATGAACACATGTAAAAATGTATGAGGATGTTCTGCATGATAATGATATTCCGTTGTTTTTGTATTTCTATTCTTAGTGACATTGTAGGTAATAGCTACTAATAGCTAATTCATGCTACGAAAGCATTTATAGTCATAGGGCCGTGATTTCCTTCATGCAATCCACACACAAAGACTATGAATTAAGTGTGTACACCACACCTGGTCCAAATCAATACATGGACAAATATTGGAATATTTTACAAATATTATCATTTGGCCGCTGTTCTTGTCATGCTATGGCTTTTGTTTTCCTCCAAATGCTCAGTCACAGATTGGGATGTGTAGATTAGTATGAAACGTGAACCCATAGAGCCAAGACCTTGCTGGGGTCCAGGAACTCATCCAGGTCAAACCGCTGCCCCAGCTCCATGCTGTGGAAAATGGATTCTCCTCTCTGGCAGCCGCTGAAACACAACAGCCTGAATTGAATTGAAGTTCAGTATGTCGGCGCAGACGTGAACAGGAATATCTCGTCTGACTGGCTGAGACAACAGGTGTGCTGAGTCAGCGGCGGGCGATTCAGGGAGAACTTACTGGTAGATGTTGGAGGACTGCGGCTGAATCTGGACACTTTGATTTCCTTGAGCGACGACCAGACTGGTGAACAAGTCCTTCTGCTTGTCTATGATCTTTGCGAGTCAAACCGTATGTCAGGTAAAGGTAATTGTTATGCAATACCAGTAATAACAATCATACAATTCTTCATTCATTTCTATACAATTACCAGTAGTAAGAATAATAATTACATAATTATGTTCACAACTATGAATTGTGGAGCCTCAGGTTGTGATGTGTGTGTGTCGGTATGAGTGAGTGACACCATTTACTTATTGGACGATTGACGATCAGTTTAAAATACATTCAAATGAATATGAAATAAATATAAAATGTGTTGGCAACAAAAGTGCTTACTGGGAAAATCTCTCCGCTGCTGAAGCTCTGGCACAGCAGGGTGTGGCGCGTTACCCCCGAGGGTGTGCCGGTGATGAAAGATGCCAAGAGATGCGCAGATCAAACAGTTCCACTGTTTTGACACAGATTATCCTGTGTGACAGAACCGATACACCTGTAGATCCGTAGGCCTATTACACCTGTAGGTCGCAGTATAGACAGACCATCCCTGTGTTGCTATGCCCTGTTGAGTAAGAGCAGTAACACTGCGTCAACAGTATACACCTGTAGATCACAGTATGCACCTGTTGGTGACAGTATCACCTGTAGATAGACAGTCAGAGCACTGTTATAGACCAGTATATCACCTGTAGTACGACAGTATATGCACCTGTAGATCAACATGTATTACACCTGTAGATCAACAGTATGCACCGGCTGTTGGGTAGACAGTATACACCTGTAGATAGACAGTCAGCACCTGTTTATAGACAGCATACACCTGTAGATAGACAGTATACACCTGTAGATCAACAGTATACACCTGTAGATCAACAGTATCCACCTGTAGATAGACAGTAAACACCTGTAGATCAAATGATATGTATGTATATGCAAATGATGCATATACTTTGATATTTCACATTTGTATATTTTATTGCCTGACTGTATTGTCATGTTGTCGTGTTATTTGATAGCATTGGTCGATTCCATCTGGATTAATAAAGTACTGACTCTAAAGGAGGGTGATGGGTCACCGTGGAAATGGAGGTACCTACATCTGGAAGAGCCAGAGTGCGGTGCGTTCCAGCCGTGCGTCAGGGTAGCGTGCGTACACGGCCGGGTTGAAGAGCACGGGCAGCCCAACGGACACGGCCACCACAAGCAAAACCACCGTCACAATGAGCACGAAGCACAGTGTAATAGCCACGGCCCACCTGCAGAGGGCGCCAAAGGACATAGTGAAGAAAAAGGGCATTTGACACAGTCCAAATAAATTATGTCATAAATAATAAATAACACAAAATAAAAATATGCAATGGATATCCCATGGCGCCATGATCCATTTACCAAATTTTGTCATTTAGGGCAACACATTTACCCAATATAGACATACATAAACTATATATATAGTTAACTATATAGGTAATTAAGTAGCAGTGGTAAAGGGTAGGGCATAGGGCAGGGGTGGGCAATTATTTTGGCTCAAGGGCCACATTTGGCTTTTAAAGCTGACAGACGGGCCGGGCCATTAGTAGATGAGGATCACAGCGTCTAGCACCCACCCCCCCCCCCCCCGGGGAGTCACTGACTCGGTGCCCGTCGCGCGTCTCACGGTAGCGGTATTGCTCCGAATTAACGGTCTGCATATTAGTGTCCTCTGATCTAGTGGAACCAATCAAGAAATCAATTGCAGGATGAAAAAAAACAGCGAAATGAATACTACAAATGTAAATGTATTATAGGACTGTTGTTAATGTAAATGCCCGACGGGCCAGATTAAACAACGCAACGGGCCGTATGTGGCCCGCGGGCCGTAGTTTGCCCAGGTCTGGCATAGGGTATAGGCGGCAAAAGAGGATCGGATCCCAGGACCACTAGAATCTACCTGGCGTGGTCGTAGCGGTCCAGGGGCCCTGCAGCCTGCCTGACGCTGGTGCTGAGCTCCGAAACGGCCTGATGGAGGGAGAGCAGGGAGGGGAACGCCCTGCTGCTGTTCCTTAGCAACACCTGGGTGGAGTTCAGCTCTGATAGCAGGACTATTGGACCAATCACAGACAGACGGACAGAAAATAAAGACAGACGGACAGAGAGGCAATAAGACAGTTAAAACATAGAGGTAGACAGACATACATGCAGATCGACCAAAAGACAGTTGGTCACACAGTCAGCCAGGTAGGAAGAGAGTTAGACAAACGGACAGACAGCCAGGCAGTCAGTCAGACAGTGAGGCAGACAGCCAGAGGTACAGTCAGACAGACAGATATTTAACATGGACATCCATTCGGGCATTCAGACAGACAGTTAAAATAAAGTTAAATAAGTAAAATAAAGTAAAAATATAAAGGCGTGTTGGTAGCTGATTCAACATGATGATAACATATACAACTATGATGTTGTTTCAACTTACCAGTTGTGATGGGCTCCATTTTTTGGGAGCACAACTCCGGAATGCTGTGAAACGTAAGATTACTCTGAAACAAAACATGATCAGTTTGAATTATTTGATGTGTTCAGAAGTGAGAAGTCCTTTGTCAACTACAACACTATAGACATGTTTTACTTTTCATCCTTGATCCTTGACACAAGATGTCTTTTTCTTCTTCCTCAAAAAAGTACATTACAATTCCATGTATTCCCAATACAATTCCCCTTTCATGATCCTATAAGTATTATGGAATTTTCACATTTCATCATTCCAAATTGTATGCCATAGCTGGGAGTAGGATAGATTTGACAGTCAAGTCAAAGTCCTTGCTTCAACAATACTGTTTTACTTTTTACTCAGATTTTCTCCCATTTTTGTATAAATTTCAAGTTACTAGACTCACAAATCAGACTTAAGATTAATTTAGATGAAGTCTGATGGCATACAAACTCAAATCTGAGTGAGTAGAGTGTTTCACTTTCTTTCACTTCATATTTGTTTCAACCAATCATGTTGCTGGATCTGTGATCTGTGATCTGTGATCTGTGATCTGGAAGTGCATAATTGGCCAACATGAACAAGCTCACTCGTAAACTATAAATAAGTGTCTGTAAAGGTTTCAAAATAAAATCCCCTTCTGGCCCTTTCTTCCGTGAATGATTTTCAGTAGAATATCTCAGTGTTTGGTTTCAAGCCCAGGTTACCTGGAATCCTTTTAGGTTGTCTGTCATACTTCAGAGATGTCACAACAAAGGTGTGGAGTCAAGATTTGTCAACTGCGATTGGTATTTTCCAAGTCACAGCTTCACAGCCACACTACGCACACCACTGAATGTTCGTATATGACCCGCTGCTGGGTACCTCTGTCTAAGATATCTATGTGCACTGTTGTTGTTTAATTACTACAAAAGGTGCCGAAGGTAAAGTGGAATCCATTTATTCTCACATCTACCCGGGCTTTCTGTAAATGAATGTCCATTCGAAGGACAATATAAGTAATGAGAAACAAGGACATGTGTTCACAATTACTCTAACGTGTAGTTTAACTTTGAATGGGTTTCTATGGGGCGTACCCAGGCATGCACACACAGGCCTGGGTACGTGTGAAAATGACCCCAGTGAAAGTGAAATTCCACTTTCGGAGCTATAATTTGACTATAACCTGTGAGAAATAACAGAGACCCCTGCCAGCTATTAGTGATTGAAATGCTGACTTGATGTGTTTTGGTTAACTGCGTTCCTGCCTCTGTATGAGACCATTTAGACTCATTCCGCATAAACCAGGGCCTCTCTTCTCTGATTGGTTTGATTGACAGGAATTCACCTTTCCTGTCAATCTCATTCACACAATTTAGGGATAGAGGGTGAATAGAGGGAGGGGAGTTTTTTTGGACTGTTTATTTCTAAAATCATTTTCTGCTCTCTCTTTAAAACTCTCAAATTGTACCTCTACAGCACCTTTAACGCCACGCAATGTCAAACGTAAAAGTTATTTCATCATTGGGATTCTATTTTGATCTGAAGAACAAGTCCATTCAGAGCACACCTGTTGGTTTCGCGACAAGAATTGTCTCAGGTATTTATCGGCTCCAGCTCCGATCGACACTTGAATGTAACACACAAAAAATAAACAGAAAGACATACTCGTCTACTGGCAATCAGCTGGCAATGGGAAATGCTCATTTTTGCGGATCTTCCCGTGTAAAAAAAACAACTTACATATACACAATATTTGGTGGAAAATGGGTATAACAAATGGGGGCATTTTTCTACTCACGAAAAAACTAAAGGAAACTTTATTCATGGCATCACATAAGTGATTCCAGTAACATTTGCGGTATCTTAATTTACTGTTCCTCACTTGTTCCACAAGAAATCTGAACACAGTGCTTGATGGCATGGACTCCAGCTTCCCCTTCACACTGAGTATCTGCAACAACACAAACACAACACAACTAAAATCCAGTCAGGTTGCTAACAGGGTAAACCAGTAATAACCTTACCATATTTGCATATATATATACGATAACATACCAGATTGTAATCTGCGTCAGTTTCCAGGTTGCTGATGTCTGGAAGTTCACAGATAGGACAGGCTCCCAGGAGCTGAATGTTGGTCCTAAGCATGGTCAGATCCGTCCGTAGGGTCTTCTGTCTGCTCTGTAGAGACCCCCGGATCTCCTCCATGGAATGCAGGGATTCAGATGTTCCGGAAGCATCTATCGTGGTTGGGGGGGCGATTATGGAAGACACTACTGCTGAGCATCTGGGAGGACTAGTCAAACAATGTTTATATGAAATCATCTTAAAATGTAAAAAGGCAAAACAATGAACAATAATTATAATAATATACACATAGTCTTTTGCCCCAAGGAGATATGTGGGGCTCCGACGATGAAGAGGTGACAGGTTGTCGAGGCTAAACCGGTTTATTGCTGAGTCACCACACACACGTTGAGAGTGTGTGGTGATACACAGACCACAGTGTGGCTGGTTTAACCTGTGTGAGGTTAGCCAATGAATGCTGTCGGGTCGGTGGGCCACACAACGCAACTGGGAACATGCGGGAGCACACTACACACTCTACCCACCAACAAACTCTGTGTTTTATACAAATAACTAGATTACATGTAAATTATATATGTTATGATATTGTAAAATAAATGCAAAACAAACATTTTAACAAACTGGTCACAGCTGCGCAACCAACTCCGATTTTGTCGTATATGGAATAAATATAACTCGGTTACGTGTAATATTATAACAAACAATTTAACAAACTGTTCACGGCACCGATGTCTGACAGTCATCCCACCTACCCAGTCGAATCGCCTTCCCTCGCCGCATCCTAGCACTTACTTGCGTGTACATCTTGGCACTAAATAATAGAACTTGTTTTGCATTCTTTAGCATGTGTTCTCTCACTTAGATAGTTATATCCTAGCTATTATGCTGGCAACCTAGCAATTAAGAAACGTGTTCTATTAACCCAGCCATTATGAATGCTTGAAGTCTGTTCTATTCTTATCTTTATGTATCGCAGCGATATATTGCTGTCTCTCTTTCGACAAATGTACTTGTTGTAGGTCGCTTTGGATAAAAGCGTCTGCCAAATGCCCTTAATGTAAATATAAATGTTATTCTATTTGGATAATAACCAATACTAATGTGAGGCATTGGGGTTGGCAAATGAATATTTTGTCATAACTTCCCTGTAGTTCCTCTCTCTAGTTTCAACCTCTGGTCCAATCTGAAGTATGCAGAGACACAAAGCACCAGACACACCCCACAATGTACTGACAGTGTGCGTGCAGACACCAGCATTCCATTACTATATGGCACACAAAGACACCAGGCTTTGTTGGTCGATGGCGCACATCATCAATCAGCAGAATGCAGTCACTGCCGCAACCACCACCCTGTCACCTCCACCTCCATCTCACCTTCAACAACAGTTGACAAATCCGCAAGGGCATTCTGGAAGGCACTTTTGA
Source organism: Coryphaenoides rupestris (assembly GCA_002895965.2). Lineage (NCBI taxonomy): Eukaryota > Metazoa > Chordata > Actinopteri > Gadiformes > Macrouridae > Coryphaenoides > Coryphaenoides rupestris. The sequence goes on from PIJE02000056.1 coordinate 782,990, forward strand.
AATGTGCCATTGTTGTTCCCGACACTGTGACGTCCATTTCTGAAAGGTAGACAAACAATAAAGGAACGAACCACAGCTGTTCTTTAGGACGTGACACACACCGACGTGCATCAAACACACTGATCCATAATCACCCTGGATACTCTGGGAGATCTCGGCTTTGGGGATGCTGTACTGTTCCAACACATGTTCCATTCCCTGGATAGAAAGGAACAACATTGAATAATGTTATGTCGTCATTAGAATTAACTATAAAGCCAAATATATAATGACTGCCCATTTGAAATGCTGTCTGTTGGTTCAATTATATGAACGGTAAGACAAAATAGCTTAATTGACACAACAGGAATTTCCAATTGCAGCTTGCCAGGGTTACTTGTGCTTCATATTATGAAGGACAGTAGGACAATGGTTGGGTGATCAAACCATCGTACTCATTCCTGCTGGATTTATTAGAACCTCCGTTACAAAATGGCAAAGTGACCCGATTGGTCCACATCTGCCCGAAGAGCATTTAGCGTGTGTGTGCGCACTGGTCACAAATGGCAAAAAAAACAACGGCAATATAGGTCTCTTGGAATCAATGTATGTCTGAGTAGCATACATACTGTACTTTGGAGTTTGTGGACAACATAACAGTGAATCGTCATACAGGTACAAAGTGATATATTGCTATAGTTTACATTCGTGCCAGGTGGACAGATGCTAAATGCTCTTGGGCAGAGTGTCCCAGGTATGTAGTGGTATGGTTGCCAATCGGTCTGTTTGTACAGGTTCAGACTTTTACTCTTCAAAATCAAAAATATCCCATCAAATATATACAGAAATATATATATACATATTGATTTCTTATAAGACTGCAAAATCAGGCCAGCCCAAACACTGCCTTTCAACAATTACATTTTCTGTAAGTATGTTTAGGAGGGATGTAAAGGAGGAGACCTGGGGGATGGAGGCTAAATTCTTCTCGATGGTGGCCACGTTGGAGGTCAGCTGCTGCAGACTGGGGCCCATGTGGAGCCGGACTCGGCTGTTGGCTGTGAACGCCAGGATCACTCCTATGCTGCAGCACACAGGATAAAGAGACAGGAGAGAGAGAGAGAGAGAGAGAGAGAGAGAGAGAGAGAGAGACCACAAAATAAAATTGACAAGACCAACTGACTGAAATGTCATGAAGCCAATATGGAAAAACAAATCCATATGTAATTCCAGAAGTTTTTGTTGTTGTGGATATTGTTAAATATATTGGCATGTATTCATGTAAGGTAAGGTAAGGTAAGGGAACACTTTACAACAGTAGTAGTGTGGTGAGGACCAGACACGCCGACACGGCAATGTGTTTGCGGTTGCGCGAGGGCGAAGGCGAGGCCGAGGGCGAGGGCCAGCTCTTCCCGTGATAATGCATCCACAGCAGGAGGGCTCCAGTGGCGGGCATGAAGAGCAGGTAGAGCACGGCCAGCAACAGACACACCAGGTAGCCTCCCTCGTAGTGCACCAGCTGAGGACATACGTACACACACACACAAAACACATGTGCACAAACACACACACACATAAAACACATATATGCACGCACACACACACAAAACACATATGCACACACATTCAGAACACACACATAGGCACACATACAGAACACATACAGAACCCACACACAACACAAAATACTAGTTTACTAACTAACCAATTCAGAGAATGAAAGGGAATTGTACAAATATACTGATAAATAATAATAATAAAATGAATAAAATGGCATTTTTTAATATATATATATACTTTTTTTGTATCGCTGCTTGTGGACTGTGTGTGGTTGGTGGCTGGTTTAAACAGCTTCACCTGGCCCGAGTCAGACAGGTTAGACTCTGGGGCTGGGTGAGGCTGCACACCTGTGGTGCATTGGGGTATCAAGACACACGGGCTGAACCAGCCATCACCACACACACTCAGAGAGCGCTGACATGTTGGCGTTCATCAACTGCTCTGGCTGTAAGATCTTGCCAACGCTCCAATTAACAGTTTTTCAACAACTGCCTGTGTCCTGTGTGACAGAGGAGGCCGGAAAAGCCACCAATTAGGTGGTGTGTGGAAGCCTACTTAGGTGGTGTGTGGTTAGCGCAAGTGCCACACTTCTATATCTACAGTGTTATGTAAATAGGTATTTCACACTATAAAACAATCACCATGTCATTAAGGATATGCCATGTCTCTGTATCCATATCACACCATTGGCATGTAACCATGGCAACAACATCATTCAGAACAACTGTGTGCACATCTCTGTATATGCCACTTAAAAGTCCAGAAACATCAGCGAAAAAGAGTACAGAATAAAATGAATAGTTGGCATTCATTTCTAAGTATAACTACACCGTCCCTTACAGCAGGCCACGTATGACTCTATTGCTAAGCTAGAAACACACTGGGTTCCTTTTTTATTGCATAAGAAAGATGAAAACATTGTGCTAACACCTCCCGCTAGGACAAACAGCTTGTTAAGCAGATAAGCGATCACTTTCACTGCTGGAGATCCTATCTCCACCAGTGAAAAGCATGTGCTAACTCAGGCTGACCACTCAGAAACTGGACAAAAGTTGAGTTGAGCCAATTCTTATTATTATGATAAGTGGTAATGCATATACACTAAATTCATCCATCCATCCATCCATCCATTATCGTCCGCTTATCCGGGATCGGGTCGCGGTGGCAGCCGGCTAAGCAGGGCCCCCCAGGCTTCCTTCTCCCCAGCCACACTCTCTAGTTCCTCCTGGGGGATCCCGAGGCGTTCCCAGGCCAGACGAGATATGTAATCCCTCCAGCGAGTTCTGGGTCTGCCCCGGGGTCTCCTCCCAGTTGGACGTGCCCGGAAAACCTCCAAAGGGAGGCGCCCGGGGGGCATCCTAATCAGATACCTGAACCACCTCAGCTGACTCCTTTTGATGCGGAGGAGCAGCGGCTCTACTCCGAGCTCCCTCCGGATGTCTGAGCTCCTCACCCTATCTCTAAGGCTGAGCCCAGCCACCCTGCGGAGGAAACTCATTTCGGCCGCTTGTATTCGCGATCTCATTCTTTCGGTCACTACCCAAAGCTCGTGACCATAGGTGAGGGTTGGAACGTAGATGGACCAGTAAATCGAAAGCTTCGCCTTCCGGCTCAGCTCCCTCTTCACCACAACGGACCGGTACAGCGCCCGCATCACTGCAGACGCTGCACCCATCCGTCTGTCCATCTCCCGCTCCATTTTGCCCTCACTCGTGAACAAGACCCCGAGATACTTGAACTCCTTCGCTTGAGGCAGCAACTCACTCCCAACCCGGAGGGAACACTCCACCGTTTTCCGGCAGAGAACCATGGCCTCAGACTTGGAGGTGCTGACTCTCATCCCGACCGCTTCACACTCGGCTGCAAACCGCCCCAGTGCATGCTGGAGGTCACGGTCTGATGTAGCCAACAGAACCACATCATCTGCAAAGAGCAGAGATGCAATTCTGAGGCCCCCAAACCGGACACTCTCCTAACCTCGGCTGCGCCTTGAGATTCTGTCCATGAAGATCACGAACAGAACCGGTGAGAGGGGGCAACCTTGGCGGAGTCCAACACCCACTGAGAACATGCTTGACTTTGTGCCGAGAATACGGACGCAGCTCGCACTTTGTTCGTACAAGGACCGAATGGCACGTACCAACGGCCCCGGTACCCCATACTCCCGTAGTACCCCCCACAGGATTCCCCGGGGGACACGGTCATAGGCCTTCTCCAAGTCCACAAAGCACATGTAGACTGGATGGGCAAACTCCCATGCGCCCCCCAACAACCCTGCGAGGGTAAAGAGCTGGTCCACTGTTCCACGGCCAGGACGGAATCCGCATTGTTCCTCCTGAAGCTGAGGTTCGACAATCGGCCGGAGCCTCCTTTCCAGCACCCTGGAATAAACTTTCCCGGGGAGGCTGAGCAGTGTGATACCCCGATAGTTGGAGCACACCCTCCGGTCCCCTTTTTTGAAAATGGGGACCACCACCCCGGTCTGCCATTCCACAGGTACTGTCCCCGACCTCCACGCTACATTGACTCGGCGTGTCAGCCACGACAGCCCGACAATGTCCAGAGCCTTCAGCATCTCAGGGCGAATCTCATCCACACCTGGCGCCTTGCCACTGAAGAGCGTTTTGACTACTTCAGTGACCTCTACCAAGGATATGGGTGAGACTTCCCCCAAGTCTTCAGACTCTGCCTCTTCCACAGAGAACGTACTGGTCAGGTTCAGGACCAAAATTCATAAATAGGCTATATATAAAGTATCTATGTGGGTCTATGTATTAAAGTGATGCCCATACCTCAGCGATATCTTGATCATTTGTTCCATTCTCCAGCACTTTGACTATGAGGTCTGAAATACAGAACCAAATCCGCAACAATATTAATAATAATCAATGAACAGAAAAAAGATTTTACACACATACCAAAAAAGTTAAATGTCAACGTTTAAACTATCAACACATTTCAAATGTTACCTATGACTTTGTCAAATCAAATATTTTTTTTTTAATAGGCTAGATGACGTTGGTGGTTTTGGTGTGATTCATCCCTCCGTGGGTGTCAGATTCCTCAAAGAATCTTTCCATTGATGTCATCAACATAAAATACAATGATTGGTATTTGTTACAGTAACTTACAGTTAGTTACAATATTTAATTAAATTACAATAATTAACTTACGCCTACTTATTTACTCCCCATTCCTACATTCTCTCAACAAGTGTTTTCTCTTTTATATTTATTATGTACATTATATTGTGTTATATTTATTATATATTGTGCCATTCTCAATATATATACATAGCCTATATATTTTTCTCTTCTTGTTATGTTTTGCCTCCTTCCTACCTCCCCATGTCACAAGAGTTACAGTTGTATCATTAATGTAGACTCTTCATTCTGGGGCCACAGGGGGGGTCCAAGCTCAGTGTTACCCCGCTTATAACGACTTCTAACGGCTCATGGGCCCCGTGTCGTGACCGTGGTTGTATCTTCATGTAGAAGACCTCACCCGCGGGGATGGAGTTGGGCTGCACCGCCCGGAGAAACGAGCGGGCGAAGTAGTACAGCGGTCGGAGGCCGTCGTCAGCCCTCGTCTCGACCCTCGGGGCCAGCAGGGGTGGTCGGTAAGAGGGGAAGGGCTGCGCTGCTGCTGCTGCTGCTGCTTGGTCGTCGCCATCCCCGCTGCCGCCACAGAGCTGCTGGGTCGACGCCCCGCCGGCCCCCCACACGACCACCCACAACACGAGGCTGAGCCGATCCCGCATAGCGCGTCCGCCACGACACCCGCCTGGTGCAGTTAGGATGACTTTATAACAATATACATTTGTTATAAAGTACTGTACATCCCTAAATCTGTTATATTATTTTTTATTATTCTACTGTTTATTTCTCTATTGTTTTAATGTATTGCTATGCAACCTGGCACAAGAAGTTCCTTCGGGATTAATAAAGTTGTATCTTATCTTATCTTATCTTATCTTATCTTATGACAAGCATAACAGAACCATTATTTAAATTAGAATTATTACAAAAACTAAAATCTCAAGTAAATGTTAATTCTATATTATATGCTATAAGCCTTACCTTGTTGGTGGGACAAACACGGAGACTGAGCCACATGGAGGCTTACCTGACGCTCACCTGGTGTTAAAACGCTAGTAGCAGGTATGTGGAGAACCAGTTTGTCTGGTGAGCCGCCATCCATCCATCCTAAAACACAATGGCCCGTGGAGCGATAACAACAAAAAAGCCTGACCTAAGCTATATAACTATTAACTATAACTACTCTAAACTAAACTACCAACTTTATAAATAAATTCCGATTCTGGTGGGGTGAGGATGGGGGGTTGGGGGCTTCCCCTGCGCCCCCTATAGGTGGGGTTTGAAATAGCAATTTGGCCCAGAACACCCAAGCAACCCTACAGAGCACCTTAGCAACCACCTGGAAAAACCCTAGCAACCATCCATAGAAAACACCTGGAACATCCTAGAAACTATAGAAACCACCCAGAATACACCATAGCAGCTCCTCACCATCCCAACAACGAACTGTTCTAGCTGCTGCGGTCAGGTAAGCGCCTCCGCATTCACACTGCTAGAACAGAGAGACTAAAGAGTTTCTTTCCTCAAGCTATCAGGACTGTGTAATCTGACCTCACCAGAGGTCAGATTCACGCCCACTCCCATGCACATACTCACATGCATACACTCACATGCATACACTCACATACACACATGCACACAGTTAGTACACAGTACATGCACTCACCTAGTTTCATTACATAACTTATCACAGAACTTATGACATACACACATGCAATCATACATGGCATGTACTCACTTTATTCTATACTTTTTCAGATTTATTTGTTCTTTATATTTCCTTGTTGTTTATATGCTGCTGTTTATATGCCTTATATTTCTCATTCCTGCTGCTCCTTTTGCCGTAAATACTGAAAATATTGTGAATATTCAGATCCCTCCAATTTGTTTTACTTGTATTGTACAATTGTACAATTTTTATTGCTCTTTTGTACATTCCACTGGGCATCACCACTTTTTAATTTCACTGCACGGTTTCACTGCATTTGTTTCACGGTTATATTTATGCATAATATACTATCTACATTTCGATCTGTTGCCAAGACCTATAGGCTACATGAGGGAGTTAAGAGTAGAATGTGTCAAAAATAATATTTAGGCCTATGTTAAATATGAAAAAAAAAAGATACTAATTGATTAGGCCCATATCAGCAATATCAACAGTCGATAGGACTTCTCCCGATGAATAATACAGCTCATGCCATTCATAAATAAAAATAAATAAATAAAACCACAGTAACTGTTGGAATTTTAATCAACAGATGTGAATTTAAAAATTGTTCCATGAAAGTTCCATGGAAATATAAGAGGCTTACACAAATAATTACACACAGCAAACAAAATGCAAATTTATTTAATTTGAGCTTTATTTTTACCAAGTCTCATAATATATTACACATATATTCTTCACTTGTATCAGATCGTTGCCTGTTTGATCAAATAAATAAGTAAATTAATCAATAAATAAGTAAGTAAATAAACAAATAAATAAAAGTCAACGAATAACAGTAGCGGATACAAACATAATTTCGCCCTCTCGATTGTTTATGTTTTTGTATGTAGTCCAGGAAGAGTCATTAAAGACTACAAACATGGCTGCCGATAGCAGGGGCCTCAGCCGAGCATCCACAGTAGTCTCTCTCAGGGAAGCCAAGGTTGTTGGAGTCGGCGGTGGACGCACAGGGAGATCGGGGTAAGTGATCTTTGTGTCACATAATCAATCATCTCGACGCTACCTGTGAGTTATGTCCGCGTGAACGGGCACACCGACGTGCTGATCATTTTAAATCAGGCACATTAGAAGAGATCGACAAGTAAATGGTGAATGGTTAGCTGCATGCTAACGGTAACATCCTATGTTAACCGGTTGAGCACAGCTGTCTGTGTTGCCCTGTTGGGGGTCGCTCTGTGTGTCTTCGTTTTCTATGGGTTCGGTTGTACCTGTCGTCCAGTCATTTAAAAAGACAACATTTGAACAATGTGTGTGTGTGTGTGTGTAAGGTTAGCCACTTAGCAGAACTGTGCGTTGCATTGTGCGAATTTGTTGTTTTCCTTGCGTACCATCTGTCAGCTTTTGATATGATAATATAAAATAATATCAAAATAATTGATCCCAGACGGGACATTCGGCTGTCACAGCAGAAAGCGCAGGATATGTATGAGGAAAAAAAGAACAAACGCTGTAAAAATGATTCAGGAAAGTATAGATGCATGTGTAAAATAAAACCTAAATCTACATTAAAGGTACAATTCTCTTGTCGAAAAACATGTGCAAGATAATTGACTATCTCCTTCCAGCCAATGAATTATCACATGATTATGTGATTGACAATTGATCTGCAGCCCCTACTAGACAAAGGTCTGTAGTGTGGGGGATTATAAGATCTGCAACATGTAATCTATGCGTCATACCCTGATCATACCCCATTGTTAACTGTGTTATGTTATTAGATCCTTTAGGCCGAGTTTAAATATTAACCCTACACCTGCAAGTAAGGGTGAAAGAGCCGGGAAGTTAAACATCAGGGGAAGTTAAACATCAGGGGAAGGTAAACATCAGGAAATCTGTGCCTTCCAGCACCACAGGACGGGAAACTAAGAGAAGCTGTGTCTATGCGTTGGGATGTGGATGCATAGTTGTAGCTTTCATTAGATTGGGGCAATTGTGCAAATTAACCAGTCCCACATCCCCCGGTCTATTCATAGATAAAGTCAGAACCATGGCAAACATTATATATTAACTATTTAGATCCCCTCTGTTCGTGTGACACGCCGGTGTCGGATTGCGTTATTTGTGTGCGTGACCTTTATGTAGAACAAAGACGGCTGTCTGCCATTTGGACTTTACTTTTGAGAAGAATTGATTCTGTGTTCAGTATAATCCTTTTGATGTCACTGTAGCTACCGCGGTAACTGTACACGGGCCTGAGTCTCTCTGTCTCTCTCTCTCTGTTTATCTCTCCCTTCCTCTCTAATACTGACCATGGCCATGTCAACGCTCTCCCAAGTTAGGCTTGCCCCACATCCCCAGCGGCCGTCGGTTTGACACGCCACCATTTATGTTTTTTAATGCCTGATGAGCAGGTACTGCGTCACTACAACGCTCTCCTCTTTCTCCCCTTTCTCTCTCCCTCTGTCTCGCTGTCTCTCTGCTCCTACTCATGCTCTCTTTCTCTAGATTGCTGGTGGTGGGTTGCAGGGCTCCGGTGGAAGCACAAAGTGGTTGGTCAGAGTGTGGTGTGTGTGTCTGGCTGTGGTGTGTGTTGTGATGTGCGTGTGCGTGCATCATTCCCTGCTCCATGCCCCGTCCCCCCGCTGTCCGCGCGCGTGTGTGTTGTGTGTGTGTTTCCCCCCCCCTGGCCCGCCCTCCCGGCCCCCGCACGCCTCATGCGCTGAAGCCCGCCGCTCCTCGCCAGCCAATGACCGCTTGGATCGTCCTTACCGTCAGCCTCTCCGCCTTCTCCATCACGGGAATATGGATCGTGTGAGTGAACCACTGACGCTGTGTTTCGCAGGATGCCCCTCTGATCCCATGCAGCATAGTGTGTAGTGGAGTGGAGTGGCTCCAAAGTTGTCCGCTCCCAGTCGATTTTCCCCCCATTGCCACCTCCACACACAACCTAATCTGTCCAATCAAGCCCAAAACCCTCTCTGTTCATTCGTTACCTGTCTCTGAATTGATTCACTGTAAGTCGCTTTGGATAAACGCAACTGCTTCATGCCAAAATTGTTCAAATATAGTAAGTAGCAAAGTGATGTACAGTGAGTCCAGATGCGTGGTGGTTAAGGAGGAAGCCGGTACCGGGTTAGGTTAGGACATTGGCATTGAACCGTACCTTCCGGCTGCACCGCTAGCATAAGGTGACCATGTGTTAGCTTGTGTGTTGGTTACCTTGTGTGTGTAGTGTAGCTATGTGTGGTTTAGTTTCTGTGTTGTTAAGCCTGTGTAGTGGTTAGCTTGTGTGTTGGTTAGCTAACTACTGTGCTTAATCTTCCCACCCAGTTATGCCATGGCTGTGATGAACCATCACGTCTGTCCCGTGGAGAACTGGTGAGTGAAATACGCGAGTGAAAATTATTGTCTACCGCAACTGAGCTATGACCATATCCATGACTACCAATGGTTTATCAGTACCAGACACCCGAGGAGCTCGGGGGTAAACGGAACCCTAAAATAATAATAATTTTGAATGAAAAGTCATTGTGTGTGTGTGTGTGTGTGTGTGTCATGTGGTCGTGTGTGTGTGTGTGTGTGTGTCTTGTGGTCGTGCAGGTCCTACAACGTCACATGCACAGAGGAGATGCCACGGCCTGGCTTCCCCAAGACCTGCTGCACCATCCAGGACATCCCCCTCATTAGGTCAGCTCTTTCTCTTTCTCTGGAAGCAGGTACACACATTATTACACAGGAAGAGGAAGCAGGTACACACGCTACGACACAGGAAGAGGAAGCAGGTACACACGTTATGACACAGGAAGAGGAAGCAGGTACACAAGCTACGATACAGGAAGAGGAAGCAGGTACACACGCTACTACACAGACATTGGTTTCTTCAGCAGATTTCAAGCTAGCTGTTCTGTATCGTATTTCAGCAGAGACTCATCTATCAGTATTTTGTTCAATATTCAGAGAGCTCTGGAAATGTATTAAACATTAAAAGCGGTCCCATTATACCCCTAGGTGTGAGCATGATTAGCCATTACGAGTCATTTTAATTAATCTGTAGGAGCTATTTCATTAGTTTGATTTCATTATTATTAGCAAATTTTGCACACATTTTATTTTGGCAGCAGGCGTGTCAATGTCAGGTGTTGTGCCAGGAAGGGACATGGTTTTTTACCAGAGCAAGAGGCGGCATGACACATGTATGTTTGCTGTTGAAACTGGAAATAAATCAACCTAAACATGGATCTAGTTGATGATCGTACACTATATGGCCAAAAGTCAGTGGACACCCCTACAAATGATTGAGTTCAGGTGTTTCAGCCACACCCATTGCTAACAGGTGCATATAATCCATATCCATGAAATCTCCACAGACAAACATCTACAATTCAGAATGGTTCATAAAGAGCTCAGTGAGTTTGAAGGTGGCAATTCATAGGATGTCAGTTCGTGAAATTTCTCCCCGACTAGATCAACTGTAAGTGCTATTATTGTGAAGTGGAAGCGCCAGGAGCAACAAACAAGCTCAGCCACGAAGTGGTAGACCACGCAAACTCAGAGCGGGGCCGACGAGTGCTGAAGCGCGTAGCGCGTAAAAATCATCGGCTATCATCTGCTGTATCACTCACTACAGAGTACCAAACTGCCTCTGGAAGCACCATCAGCACAAGAACTGTGCGTCGGGAGCTTCATGGAATGGGTTTCCTTGGCCGATCGGCTTCACACAAGCCTCACATCACCATGCGCAATGCCAAGAGTCGGTTGGAGTGGTGTAAAGCACGCCGCAACTGACTCTGGGAGCAGTGGAAACGTGTTCTTTTGGAGTGATGAATCACGCTTCACTATCTGGCAGTCTGATGGACGAATCTGGGTTTGGCGGATGCCAGGAGAACGTTACCTTCCGGAATGCATAGTGCCTACTGTAAAGTTTGGTGGAGGAGGGATAATGGTCTGGGGCTGTTTTCTCAGGGTTTGGCGATAGGCCCCTTAGTTCCAGTGAAGGGTATGCTTAATGCTACAGGATATGAAGACATCTTAGCCAATTGGGCGCTTCCATCTTTGTGGCAACAGTTTGGGGAAGGCCCTTTGCTGTTCCAGCATGACTGTGCCCCTGTGCACAAAGCAAGGTCCATAAAGACATGGTTAGACGAGTTTGGTGTGGAGGAACTCGATTGGCCTGCACAGAGCCCTGACCTCAACCCCATTGAACACCTTTGGGAGGAATTAGAACGCCGATTGCGAGCCAGGCCTTCTCGTCCAACATCAGTGCCTGACCTCACAAATGCTCTTTTGGCTGAATGGGCACAAATTCCCACAGACACACTCCAAAATCTTGTGGAAAGCCTTCCCAGAAGAGTGGCAGCTGTCATAGCCACAAAGGGGGGTCCAACTCCATATTAATGCCCATGGTTTTAGAATGGGACGTCCAACAAGCTCATATAGGTGTGATGGTCAGGTGTCCACTGACTTTTGGATATAGTGTATGTAGGCTATGTATGTATGTGTGTGTGTGTGTGTGTGTGCTGTGGCTAACCAGGGCAAGTCACGGCAGTTCTGCTCCATAAGCAATGGGCCCTAGTCACCCAGCGGCCATCTTGGTTCCATCCTGGTTCTGAGTGGGGGAACTGAATGCGTTGTGAATGGTGGCCGCCAGGTGAATAAAGCCCTTGTCTTACACTGTTCTCAAAGGCCTACACAGCCTGTTGTGTGTAAATTAACAATGTGGGGAAATAATTCGTTCAGCAGAGTGTGTGTGTGCGGTAAACAATGTTTGTCTCAGGGTCTGGTATGAAAAGGTCTCTACTGTACAGTATATGCTGACGCTTGTGTAAGTTTAAAGATGTTAAAAGGTAAAAAGTAATGTGGCAGTGTGTATGTAGGTTGGTGACTGATTTCAATCATTACATCACTGTGTACCAAGAAAGAGTGTGTGTGTTGAAGGTTAACCACTAAATGTTAAGCCCCAACCTTTACTACAACCAGCTTTGCAAAACCCCCCTGAAATTTTGTCAGAATCACAAATGATTCATTGTTTGTTCTGTGTAATATCCATAAAAGACTGACCCTAAAAATACACAGGCTGATTTTTACATCCGAACATTTTTAAGAAAAGTAAACAACTTAATATTCTGCTTGCAGCAGTGTTGTGGAACCATTCCAGAAGCTCCAAGCTTATACAGGTGAAAAGTAGGTGGCCTACTGAACACACCTGGTCGACCTCCACCTGTGAAACTATGGTGCACATTTTCTGCCTGAACAAAACCACGAAATGTATCGTTGGTCAGACTGTGAATCTGAAGGAAATATGTGACGAAGACCAAAGAACATTCAAAGGAAGTTACAAATATAATTAATTCCCACATTAGGACGTTTCTGGACATCCCAGTGAGTGCTAGTGTTGGATCAATTGTGAGTAAATGTGTATAATACTTTGAGAAATTCTCTGCTTTCAAAAGTAAGTATTTCATGAGGTGAGGTTAAACAAGCAAAGAAGACAAAGTGGACACACAAATCTAACCAGACACACTTGCAAATAAAATTCTGCATTTTTAATTTCATATTTGAATATAAATCTCTGACATATTTACAAGAATTTATAAAAAAAAGAAAACAAAATATCCTTTGTTGCCTTTTTTTTAGGGAGGGGGTGGTCACTGATTCTATTACCATCAACGTGAGTCAAATACATATTTTATACAATGTGTGTGTGTGTGTCTATTTGTGTGTCAAACAGGAAGAGGGGAGGGGCAATTCAGTTTCTGCGATGCCGTCCCACGACCCCACAGTTTAGGCAGTCTCCATTGTTCCTTAATAACATGCTATAATTATTCAAGTGACGTGTGTGGCACCCACACAGATAATGACAGAAGAGCAACAGTTTGTCAAGACACTCCTATAGTTTGGCCTTCATTGTCCAGTGGAACAGAGGAGAGAGAGAGCAGACACGGAGTCTCCTTGGTTGGTATACGAGCTGCCAGTCCAACCGCTTGACTCCATAGGTCACGTCAGTAGCACATGTACAAAAAACAGTAACGTTTGGACCCATGTCTGTCTGGCAGACAGGGGGTTAAGGCTTAACAGAAAACAAACATTGAAGAGCACACAGGCATATACGCTAAAGGTTTCCGTTACAATGGGAACCCGTCCACTACTTCCACGTATACCGGCACCCCGATCCGCTTGCATTGACCCCGAAAAACATTGTCGATAAAACTCCTGTAATGTAATGAAGTTGAGTAACATAATATATAACATATAATGGTATATTTGTCTTTAGGAAAAAACACCTTGAGTGATGTTCTACTGTTTGGCTTCCAGCGTGTTCCAACATTTGGCTGAAGACCAGACCATGTGCCTGTGGAGAATTGACCAATCAGACCTCCTCACTCTCGTCTCAAAACCACCAGGTCAGAGCATGACGTCAGAGAGGTAGGTGATGGGACAACTTGAACATGTATTGCTGGATTGGACATGACTAGACCTCCTAGACCAGTGAGTGTTGCTTTGTAATACACACCCCGTAGAAATGTGATGGAGAACACAGGACTTCTCAACACTCAACTGCTACACATCCTGGGGCCCCGTTCGGCCCTTCTCCTCTAGGGGGTGCTGGTCTGCTAGTTTGGGATTTCACTGGAGCTCGCCGTAATGTACAGGTTAAGTTTAAATTACTTTGTTTCCTAGAAGTTGGCATCCACACACGTTTCATCGTTTTAATCGAAGTACACAAAGGGTTTCATACAGTGTGTCTTGCAACTGACCGATATGAACACCGTTTCCAGAGCACTGGCTTTATGGCACAACGTCACAATGCCACCGACCTCATGTGAGAACAATGTGGAACAATTTAAATGGCGTCGCCGAGCAGCACTCCTCCAGCCCAACTCAGTGTCCAGGTGAGACTCGTCAAGGAATAAACATGAAGCTGGTGTCGAGCATGAGGTCTGATAAGAATCACACACGTGTGGGTGATGAGGGCAGACGAGACGTACGGATGCACACCATCAGATAGACGAGAGGGTGCGTTTGGTTTCGGTAACGGGGTACTCCGTTTCGGACGGTGCTGGTTTGGCGCAATTGGGTTTGGAGATACATCATAGAAATAAGCACAACCTTTTAAAATCAGATTTAAAAAAAAAAAAAAGGCATTCGCTTGTTAGAACAGCAAACAGTAACAATATCAAGTACTTTTCCAATATAATTCAACCTTTTTTGGAAATGTTTGGTGGACACCAAAGGTGGCCGTAGTTAAAAACAAACGACTGGTGTTCTGACAAGCCGAGCTACTCCTCGGGACGGACTAGCGCCACCTCGCGGCTGCATCTGGTGGCGGTACAGAACGATGCTACCTTAGTTTCAAGCATATTCGCCTAAAAGTGTTTCGTTTATGGCTGGTAATATATTTAACTGTAGGTTAAATATAGGTAGGTAATAATTTAATATATTTAGGTAATATATTTAACTGTAAGGTTAAATATATTATCATAGCCTCAGTTTTAACTAGTCATTGTGCGTTGCGTTTGCGTAGCCCTGCCGGTTGACACGTTGCAGCTCAGCCTCATGGGCAACTTATGATGCATTCAAAAGAACAGGGAAAATGGGACAGATCCCAGAATATGCATTAAAATGGAGTTTGCATTTTACTGCATTTGAAGTCAACTTCAACGTACAGGTTTGTCAGAACACCAGGTAGCCAGGCTTGGTATTCAGTCAGAAGATTGAGATGCAAAACGACCAAATCAGTCAAAAACTAAACAGGATTTCAGAACCTATCTGCACAGACATCAACAAAACTGATTAATGACAAATTACCAATTTCAATGGCTAAAAATACAAAATACAGAGGCATATTGTGTGTGTATATATATATATATATATATAAAACCACAATTAATGAAAATTAACATTCAAATCAACTGCCCATACAGGTTTTAGGCTGATCACGTGCACACAAATAAAATTATCAAAGCATGATGACTTCTTTGACCTTTTGACAAACAATAAAAGGTGATACTTTTTTTTAAAATAAAAGGCAATGTGCTTTTAGCCTGCCGACGTTACAGTCACCGATTATCTACCTTAACTATTCACTGGTACATTCAATATTCTCTACTTGGGATACTTGAGAGTAAACTCTAAGCTCAAGATGTACTTTGCATCATTCACAACGTGGCGTGCAGAGGTGTGTGTGTGTGTGTGTGTGTGTGGTGGAGGGGCATGCACATCTGAAAAGAGCAACTTTGTGGTTCAGAGACCTCCTGTTGGCCCGAGATGACGAACGCTGACACACCAAATAAAGTAAAAAAAAAAAATCCAACGGTCGTTACTGTGGAAACCGTATCAGTGCACAATGCTCTCTCTCTTCAGGCGTTCTATACACACCCGCCTTCTTCTGTCGAGTGGTGTCCACACGGCAAATACAAAAACTCACATGTTGACACCTCAGCGGTCAACCTGGATGTCATGTGACCACATTGATGACCAATCAAATCTAAAACGGTACAGGTTTAAAACTTAAAAAAGCCCAATCAATTGCCAATCCACAGAGGTCCTTCGCTGTGCTAAGCGAACGGACGCCATTGGTGGAGGGCTCAGCCTATCGGCTGCAGTGAGGTTGTGGCGGAGGTGGGTGGGGGGTGGAGGAGCTACAGCATGGCGATGCTCTCGGGGGTGCAGTTGAGGTGGGTGGAGGTGCTGCTCCCACCGGGGGACTTGAGGCCCTTGGAGCCGGTGCCTAGGGCGGAGGGCCGGGCCCCGGGGCCCAGGACAATGCCCGAGCCGTGGTGGTGGTGGTGGTGGTGCAGGTGGTGCTGCTGGTAGACGTGCTGCAGGCCCGCCAGCACCGTGTCATGGGTGACGGAGCCGAACTCGTAGGTAAAGGTGCCATAGAAGACCAGGATGTCCACGGTGAACACCCACTCGCAGATGGCCGCTGCGTGCTGCAGGACGAAGCTCTCGTGGATGAAGAACACGCCGCCTGGGAGGGGTCAAGGAGGAACAACACCCAGAAAAGACGAGGCTAGGCGAGACCAGGTCAGGTCAGTCCAGAACAGGCTAGGCTAGGCTAGAGCAGGCCAGGACAGGCTAGGCTAGACTAGACCAGGTCAGCCCAGAACAGGATAGGCTAGGCTAGAGCAGGCTAGAGCAGGCCAGGCCAGCCCAGAACAGGCTAGGCTAGACTAGACCAGGTCAGCCCAGAACAGGCTAGGTTAGGCTAGGCTAGACCAGGCCAGCCCAGAACAGGCTAGGTTAGGCTAGGCCAGCCCAGAACAGGCTAGGCTAGGCCAGAACAGATCAGGCTAGTAGACCAGAGCATGCTGATCTTAAGCTATCTGCTGGAGATTAACAATGTGGTACTAGCTTATTATTATTATCATTATCATTAATATTATAATAATTAATAATTATTTGCCATTAAAACACAACTATAGAATGCTAGTATTTATTAACACCCAACTATAGAATGTTTGCCAACCCCGACAAGAAACTTCATCCAACACATACAAGCCGATAATCATCCACTGATCAGTGACATAATGAGAGGAGACATTTCACACACAACACACTTCCCCACCCTAATGTGTCTTTGTAAAGCCGGAGAGTGGGCGAGTGTTGGCGTAGCAACAAGCACACAGAGACCGCAAGGATACTGAGGACCAGGGAGACCATGGCGCTGATGGCCAGCGCCACACGGCAGTGAGCCATCCAGTAGTCCAGCGCCGTGACGGCCACGCGGTACGTCAGCACGCACTGCAGACACACGAACAGCAGCCCCGCCGGGAACGCCACGCCCGCGCCCACGTAGTGCAGAGACTTGGCGTGGTCCACCTGAGGACAGAGGTCACATGCGGCAGTGGATAGTTAATGATGTGTGTGTGTGTGTGTGTGTGTGTGTGTGTAGGTGGAACTGCGTTAAAGGATGGTTGTAGCAACGCCAGGGAGAAGATAGCAGGTCACTACTGCTTAACACTGCGTGTGTGTGTGTGTGTCTGGCGCTATGGCAGGGAGAGGATAGCAAGACGCTAGTGCTACACTGCTTAGCTAAGCTGCTAAATAGGTAGCATATGCTGCATTCAAAGTCAAAGGGAACTTGAGTACAAAAGGTAAATAAATTGTGTTTTAGTACTTAGGTTTCTCTGGGAGAAGATGGTGGTGGTGGTGGTGGTGGTTGCATAACAGAAACAAGACAATTCAGACCAACCAGGAATATGAAAATATCATAGTTGGAATAAGACAAGAGGGCACTTGATACATTCATAATAGCAAAGCATTTCAGAGAGTTGTTTTCATGCTACCATTACATGTCTGCCCATTGGGCCGGTGTATAGCTCTGCCCCTCCTCTCTCTGTGGGCCTGTACCTGGAAGTTTCCCACCATGACCAGGCCCACAGCGTTGGTGCAGCCGGAGACCAGAGCGCTGGTGTTGAGCCAGCAGTGGTGGCTGTGCTCGATCACCTGGGCGTAGCGCAGCAGGCACACCATGATCACTAGAGGGCGCCAGATAGGCGGGGGGAATATGTTGTGAAGAGAATGAGGAAGAGAGAAACAATAATAATGAGGCATAACACTCAATTAAATAAATGTTTATTCAATTAAATATACAGATGGTTAATCAAAGGACTAATACATTTGAAATTTGAAATACAGTAATTCTGATGATGTTAGTCATTAATCATTCATAAAGTGAAAATATCAATTAGAGGTTCAGGATATTTGTTCTTAAAATACATTCTGCATTCTACATGCTTTTCTTTTAAACCCTGCTTTCCTTTCATTTATGGCATCATACATTAAATGTAAAATCACAAACAAGTAAATAACTCAACAATGAAGATAAGGGTGCAGGGTGGGGTGAGGAGGATACAGGGTGGGGGTGAGGAGGATGCAGGGTAGAGGTGAGGAGGAGGTGGGGGTGAGGAGGATACAGGGTGGGGGTGAGGAGGATGTAGGGTGGGGGGAGGTGGGGGTGCAGGGTGGAGTGAGGTGGGGGGGGGTGCAGGGTGGGGAGAGGTGGGGGGGAGGAGGATGCAGGGTGGGGGTGAGGAGGATACAGAGAGGGAGGTGGGGGTAAGGAGGATAGAGGTCGTGGAGAGGATGGGGGGGAGGGGCGGGGTTTCATTCACCTTGCATTCTGATTCGTTCTCACCCTGTCCAGTTGTTGATTTTTAAACTTTTTGTATTAACCTATTTTGTTTGTATACTGTATACTAATTCTCCCTGCCTCACATACGCTTAAATGACTAAATGTTAAGTATAAGAATAAAAAGTTACGAGGTACAATCTGACATATTTTGAAAGTTTGAGTTGAGAGAGTGTCATGATGAGTCTTAATGTGTTTACACAATAATACACACGGGTTACTAACAACAATCAATGACGTCATTAAGGAGTTTTTACACCCATAACCTGTTGGCTGGGTGTCAAGCACCCTCACCGCGACACAAATCTAAATTATTAGTCAAATTAAATAACATTAAGATGGAAAATAGTAAATGTATTTACCGCTTCACAATATTGCCTCACATTCACCCATTCATACACTGTGTCAAGGTGTCTCAGGGACACTCGACTAGATGGAGCCGGGGATTGAACTAGCAACCTTCCAGTTGCTCCACTCCTGGGCCACATGGTGGATCACTCCTCAATAAGTTTTTACACTTACTATACATCAATAAAACACAAACAAAACAACAAAAAGGCTACTACTAGGGAAAACTAAGCGAGAAGAATTGATGGTAGCCTCACCCATGAATGCTCCGACGTTCCCGATAAGACTGAACAGGCAGCTCTCTGGCGGGAAGGAACCACACTTGCTGCAGAGAGGAGATACAAGAAAGAGCACATACACACATTACTATACAGGAAGAGGAAGCAGGTACACACGCTACGACACAGGAAGAGAAAGCAGGTACACACGCTACGATACAGGAAGAGAAAGCAGGTACACACGCTACGACACAGGAAGAGAAAGCAGGTACACACGCTACGACACAGGAAGAGAAAGCAGGTACACACGCTACGACACAGGAAGAGGAAGCAGGTACACACGCTACGACACAGGAAGAGGAAGCAGGTACACACGCTACGACACAGGAAGAGGAAGCAGGTACACACGCTACGACACAGGAAGAGGAAGCAGGTACACATGTTATGACACAGGAAGAGGAAGTAGGTACACACGTTACGATACAGGAAGAGAAAGCAGGTACACATGTTATGACACAGGAAGAGAAAGCAGGTACACACAGGAAGAGGAAGCAGGTACACACGCTACGACACAGGAAGAGGA
Organism: Coryphaenoides rupestris; assembly: GCA_002895965.2. Taxonomy (NCBI): domain Eukaryota; kingdom Metazoa; phylum Chordata; class Actinopteri; order Gadiformes; family Macrouridae; genus Coryphaenoides; species Coryphaenoides rupestris. The sequence continues at coordinate 802,581 of PIJE02000056.1, forward strand.
AGCAGGTACACGTGTTATGACACAGGAAGAGGAAGTAGGTACACACGTTACGACACAGGAAGAGGAAGCAGGTACACACATTACTATACAGGAAGAGGAAGCAGGTACACACGCTACGACACAGGAAGAGGAAGCAGGTACACACGCTACGACACAGGAAGAGGAATAGGAAGCAGTTACACACATTGCTACACAGGAAGAGGAATAGGAAGCAGTTACACACATTGCTACACAGGAAGAGGAATAGGAAGCAGTTACACACATTGCTACACAGGAAGAGAAAGCAGGTACACACGCTACTACACAGGAAGAGGAAGCAGGTACACACGTTACTGGACAGGAAGAGGCAGCAGGTATACACGCTACTACACAGGAAGTGGAAGGTACACACGCTACGAGACAGGAAGAGGAAGCAGGTACACACGTTACCAGACAGGAAGAGGAAGCAGGTACACACGTTACCAGACAGGAAGTGGAAGGTACACACGTTACGAGACAGGAAGAGGAAGAGGAAGCAGGTACACACATTACTACACAGGAAGAGGAAGCAGGTACACACGCTACGACACAGGAAGAGGAAGCAGGTACACACGTTATGACACAGGAAGAGGAAGCAGGTACACACGTTATGACACAGGAAGAGGAAGCAGGTACACAAGCTACGATACAGGAAGAGGAAGCAGGTACACATGTTATGACACAGGAAGAGGAAGCAGGTACACATGTTATGACACAGGAAGAGGAAGCAGGTACACAAGCTACGATACAGGAAGAGGAAGCAGGTACACACGCTACTACACAGACATTGGTTTCTTCAGCAGATTTCAAGCTAGCTGTTCTGTATCGTATTTCAGCAGAGACTCATCTATCAGTATTTTGTTCAATATTCAGAGAGCTCTGGAAATGTATTAAACATTAAAAGCGGTCCCATTATACCCCTAGGTGTGAGCATGATTAGCCATTACGAGCAGTTTCCAAATTGTCATGCGGTTAAAACTGTCTACCTAGATGTATGACTAGATCAGTCTACCAGCCTACTCAGTGGACTATAACAATTTGTAAACTGACAGTAAAATGGGGCCCCTTTAAACGATCCTCCATGTTTTGTGTTATTTAGGACATTTTTGACCCGTGGAAATATAAATTCATATAAACACATGAAGTGAGTTCAAAGTACACACATTGTCCGATGTGGACGGGCCATTACTGCCGGACCTCAGCTAATACTCCAATGCTAATGCCAGTAACTGGCAGCTAGTGAGAGAGCGAACCTGCTGATTGCCAGACTGACCAAGCAGTGTTCTCACCATGGCAGACAGGTGGACGGCTTCCTCCTCCTCCACCACCACCACCACCACCACCACCACGACCACCCCCACATTTCATTCAAACAAAAAACCATTCATAGAAACATAATTCACATACAAGTTACTCATGCTGTTATTAATGGACGAGAGTAAGGAAAGAGATTAAGGAGGAGAGCGAGAGAACAGACAGTTGCTTAAGCAAGACAACGTTAAAACACATTGTTGAGTTTTTTCCACGTGAAACCAGATACGAGGGCCCAGGGAGGCTGGTGCCTATCGATCCGGTCCTGATGTAACGAGCCGTCATAGCTGGAGTACTAAAGGGAACACCCCAACCATGTGGTCTCGGTACTACTCTAGGTACAGAGAGAGAGAGAGAGCGAGAGCGAGAGCGAGAGAGAGAGAGGACCTTCCTGTGTCATAACGTGTGTACCTGCTTCCTCTTCCTGTGTCATAACGTGTGTACCTGCTTCCTCTTCCTGTGTCGTAACGTGTGTACCTGCTTCCTCTTCCTGTGTAGTAGCGTGTGTACCTGCTTCCTCTTCCTGTGTAGTAGCGTGTGTACCTGCTTCCTCTTCCTGTGTAGTACAGTGTGTACCTGCTGCCTCTTCCTGTCCAGTAACGTGTGTACCTGCTTCCTCTTCCTGTGTAGTAGCGTGTGTACCTGCTTTCTCTTCCTGTGTAGCAATGTGTGTAACTGCTTCCTATTCCTCTTCCTGTGTAGCAATGTGTGTACCTGCTTCCTCTTCCTGTGTCGTAGCGTGTGTACCTGCTTCCTCTTCCTGTGTAGTAACGTGTGTACCTGCTTCCTCTTCCTGTGTCGTAACGTGTGTACCTGCTTCCTCTTCCTGTGTCATAACGTGTGTACCTGCTTCCTCTTCCTGTGTCGTAGCGTGTGTACCTGCTTTCTCTTCCTGTGTCGTAGCGTGTGTACCTGCTTCCTCTTCCTGTGTCGTAGCGTGTGTACCTGCTTTCTCTTCCTGTGTCGTAGCGTGTGTACCTGCTTTCTCTTCCTGTGTCGTAGCGTGTGTACCTGCTTCCTCTTCCTGTATAGTAATGTGTGTATGTGCTCTTTCTTGTATCTCCTCTCTGCAGCAAGTGTGGTTCCTTCCCGCCAGAGAGCTGCCTGTTCAGTCTTATCGGGAACGTCGGAGCATTCATGGGTGAGGCTACCATCAATTCTTCTCGCTTAGTTTTCCCTAGTAGTAGCCTTTTTGTTGTTTTGTTGTTTTGTTTGTGTTTTATTGATGTATAGTAAGTGTAAAAACTTATTGAGGAGTGATCCACCATGTGGCCCAGGAGTGGAGCAACTGGAAGGTTGCTGGTTCAATCCCCGGCTCCATCTAGTCGAGTGTCCCTGAGACACCTTGACACAGTGTATGAATGGGTGAATGTGAGGCAATATTGTGAAGCGGTAAATACATTTACTATTTTCCATCTTAATGTTATTTAATTTGACTAATAATTTAGATTTGTGTCGCGGTGAGGGTGCTTGACACCCAGCCAACAGGTTATGGGTGTAAAAACTCCTTAATGACGTCATTGATTGTTGTTAGTAACCCGTGTGTATTATTGTGTAAACACATTAAGACTCATCATGACACTCTCTCAACTCAAACTTTCAAAATATGTCAGATTGTACCTCGTAACTTTTTATTCTTATACTTAACATTTAGTCATTTAAGCGTATGTGAGGCAGGGAGAATTAGTATACAGTATACAAACAAAATAGGTTAATACAAAAAGTTTAAAAATCAACAACTGGACAGGGTGAGAACGAATCAGAATGCAAGGTGAATGAAACCCCGCCCCTCCCCCCCATCCTCTCCACGACCTCTATCCTCCTTACCCCCACCTCCCTCTCCTGTATCCTCCTCACCCCCACCCTGTATCCTCCTCACCCCACCCTGCACCCTTATCTTCATTGTTGAGTTATTTACTTGTTTGTGATTTTACATTTAATGTATGATGCCATAAATGAAAGGAAAGCAGGGTTTAAAAGAAAAGCATGTAGAATGCAGAATGTATTTTAAGAACAAATATCCTGAACCTCTAATTTGATATTTTCACTTTATGAATGATTAATGACTAAACATCATCAGAATTACTGTATTTTCAAATTTCAAATGTATTAGTCCTTGATTAACCATCTGTATATTTAATTGAAATAAACATTTATTTAATTGAGTGTTATGCCTCATTATTATTGTTTCTCTCTTCCTCATTCTCTTCACACATATTCCCCCCGCCTATCTGGCGCCTCTATAGTGATCATGGTGTGCCTGCTGCGCTACGCCCAGGTGATCGAGCACAGCCACCACTGCTGCTCAACACCAGCGCTCTGGTCTCCGGCTGCACACAACGCTGTGGCCTGGTCATGGTGGGAAACTTCCAGGTACATGGCCCACAGAGAGAGGAGGGGCAGAGCTATACACCGGCCCAATGGGCAGACATGTAATGGTAGCATTGAAAACAACTCTCTGAAATGCTTTGCTATTATGAATGTATCAAGTGCCCCTCTTGTCTTATTCCAACTATGATATTTTCATATTCCTGGTTGGTCTGAATTGTCTTGTTTCTGTTATGCAACCACCACCACCACCACCACCATCTTCTCCCAGAGAAACCTAAGTACTAAAACACAATTTATTTACCTTTTGTACTCAAGTTCCCTTTGACTTTGAATGCAGCATATGCTACCTATTTAGCAGCTTAGCTAAGCAGTGTAGCACTAGCGTCTTGCTATCCTCTCCCTGCCATAGCGCCAGACACACACACACACACGCAGTGTTAAGCAGTAGTGACCTGCTATCTTCTCCCTGGCGTTGCTACAACCATCCTTTAACGCAGTTCCACCTACACACACACACACACACATCATTAACTATCCACTGCCGCATGTGACCTCTGTCCTCAGGTGGACCACGCCAAGTCTCTGCACTACGTGGGCGCGGGCGTGGCGTTCCCGGCGGGGCTGCTGTTCGTGTGTCTGCAGTGCGTGCTGACGTACCGCGTGGCCGTCACGGCGCTGGACTACTGGATGGCGCACTGCCGTGTGGCGCTGGCCATCAGCGCCATGGTCTCCCTGGTCCTCAGTATCCTTGCGGTCTCTGTGTGCTTGTTGCTACGCCAACACTCGCCCACTCTCCGGCTTTACAAAGACACATTAGGGTGGGGAAGTGTGTTGTGTGTGAAATGTCTCCTCTCATTATGTCACTGATCAGTGGATGATTATCGGCTTGTATGTGTTGGATGAAGTTTCTTGTCGGGGTTGGCAAACATTCTATAGTTGGGTGTTAATAAATACTAGCATTCTATAGTTGTTTTAATGGCAAATAATTATTAATTATTATAATATTAATGATAATGATAATAATAATAAGCTAGTACCACATTGTTAATCTCCAGCAGATAGCTTAAGATCAGCATGCTCTGGTCTACTAGCCTGATCTGTTCTGGCCTAGCCTGTTCTGGGCTGGCCTGGTCTAGCCTAGCCTAACCTAGCCTGTTCTGGGCTGGCCTGGTCTAGCCTAGCCTAACCTAGCCTGTTCTGGGCTGACCTGGTCTAGTCTAGCCTAGCCTGTTCTGGGCTGGCCTGGCCTGCTCTAGCCTGCTCTAGCCTAGCCTATCCTGTTCTGGGCTGACCTGGTCTAGTCTAGCCTAGCCTGTCCTGGCCTGCTCTAGCCTAGCCTAGCCTGTTCTGGACTGACCTGACCTGGTCTCGCCTAGCCTCGTCTTTTCTGGGTGTTGTTCCTCCTTGACCCCTCCCAGGCGGCGTGTTCTTCATCCACGAGAGCTTCGTCCTGCAGCACGCAGCGGCCATCTGCGAGTGGGTGTTCACCGTGGACATCCTGGTCTTCTATGGCACCTTTACCTACGAGTTCGGCTCCGTCACCCATGACACGGTGCTGGCGGGCCTGCAGCACGTCTACCAGCAGCACCACCTGCACCACCACCACCACCACCACGGCTCGGGCATTGTCCTGGGCCCCGGGGCCCGGCCCTCCGCCCTAGGCACCGGCTCCAAGGGCCTCAAGTCCCCCGGTGGGAGCAGCACCTCCACCCACCTCAACTGCACCCCCGAGAGCATCGCCATGCTGTAGCTCCTCCACCCCCCACCCACCTCCGCCACAACCTCACTGCAGCCGATAGGCTGAGCCCTCCACCAATGGCGTCCGTTCGCTTAGCACAGCGAAGGACCTCTGTGGATTGGCAATTGATTGGGCTTTTTTAAGTTTTAAACCTGTACCGTTTTAGATTTGATTGGTCATCAATGTGGTCACATGACATCCAGGTTGACCGCTGAGGTGTCAACATGTGAGTTTTTGTATTTGCCGTGTGGACACCACTCGACAGAAGAAGGCGGGTGTGTATAGAACGCCTGAAGAGAGAGAGCATTGTGCACTGATACGGTTTCCACAGTAACGACCGTTGGATTTTTTTTTTTTAACTTTATTTGGTGTGTCAGCGTTCGTCATCTCGGGCCAACAGGAGGTCTCTGAACCACAAAGTTGCTCTTTTCAGATGTGCATGCCCCTCCACCACACACACACACACACACACACACCTCTGCACGCCACGTTGTGAATGATGCAAAGTACATCTTGAGCTTAGAGTTTACTCTCAAGTATCCCAAGTAGAGAATATTGAATGTACCAGTGAATAGTTAAGGTAGATAATCGGTGACTGTAACGTCGGCAGGCTAAAAGCACATTGCCTTTTATTTTAAAAAAAAGTATCACCTTTTATTGTTTGTCAAAAGGTCAAAGAAGTCATCATGCTTTGATAATTTTATTTGTGTGCACCGTGATCAGCCTAAAACCTGTATGGGCAGTTGATTTGAATGTTAATTTTCATTAATTGTGGTTTATATATATATATATATATATATATACACACACAATATGCCTCTGTATTTTGTATTTTTAGCCATTGAAATTGGTAATTTTTGTCATTAATCAGTTTTGTTGATGTCTGTGCAGATAGGTTCTGAAATCCTGTTTAGTTTTTGACTGATTTGGTCGTTTTGCATCTCAATCTTCTGACTGAATACCAAGCCTGGCTACCTGGTGTTCTGACAAACCTGTACGTTGAAGTTGACTTCAAATGCAGTAAAATGCAAACTCCATTTTAATGCATATTCTGGGATCTGTCCCATTTTCCCTGTTCTTTTGAATGCATCATAAGTTGCCCATGAGGCTGAGCTGCAACGTGTCAACCGGCAGGGCTACGCAAACGCAACGCACAATGACCTAGTTAAAACTGAGGCTATGATAATATATTTAACCTACAGTTAAATATATTATATATTTAACCTACAGTTAAATATATTACCAGCCATAAACGAAACACTTTTAGGCGAATATGCTTGAAACTAAGGTAGCATCGTTCTGTACCGCCACCAGATGCAGCCGCGAGGTGGCGCTAGTCCGTCCCGAGGAGTAGCTCGGCTTGTCAGAACACCAGTCGTTTGTTTTTAACTACGGCCACCTTTGGTGTCCACCAAACATTTCCAAAAAAGGTTGAATTATATTGGAAAAGTACTTGATATTGTTACTGTTTGCTGTTCTAACAAGCGAATGCCTTTTTTTTTTTTTTAAATCAGATTTTAAAAGGTTGTGCTTATTTCTATGATGTATCTCCAAACCCAATTGCGCCAAACCAGCACCGTCCGAAACGGAGTACCCCGTTACCGAAACCAAACGCACCCTCTCGTCTATCTGATGGTGTGCATCCGTACGTCTCGTCTGCCCTCATCACCCACACGTGTGTGATTCTTATCAGACCTCATGCTCGACACCAGCTTCATGTTTATTCCTTGACGAGTCTCACCTGGACACTGAGTTGGGCTGGAGGAGTGCTGCTCGGCGACGCCATTTAAATTGTTCCACATTGTTCTCACATGAGGTCGGTGGCATTGTGACGTTGTGCCATAAAGCCAGTGCTCTGGAAACGGTGTTCATATCGGTCAGTTGCAAGACACACTGTATGAAACCCTTTGTGTACTTCGATTAAAACGATGAAACGTGTGTGGATGCCAACTTCTAGGAAACAAAGTAATTTAAACTTAACCTGTACATTACGGCGAGCTCCAGTGAAATCCCAAACTAGCAGACCAGCACCCCCTAGAGGAGAAGGGCCGAACGGGGCCCCAGGATGTGTAGCAGTTGAGTGTTGAGAAGTCCTGTGTTCTCCATCACATTTCTACGGGGTGTGTATTACAAAGCAACACTCACTGGTCTAGGAGGTCTAGTCATGTCCAATCCAGCAATACATGTTCAAGTTGTCCCATCACCTACCTCTCTGACGTCATGCTCTGACCTGGTGGTTTTGAGACTAGGGTGAGGAGGTCTGATTGGTCAATTCTCCACAGGCACATGGTCTGGTCTTCAGCCAAATGTTGGAACACGCTGGAAGCCAAACAGTAGAACATCACTCAAGGTGTTTTTTCCTAAAGACAAATATACCATTATATGTTATATATTATGTTACTCAACTTCATTACATTACAGGAGTTTTATCGACAATGTTTTTGGGGGTCAATGCAAGCGGATCGGGGTGCCGGTATACGTGGAAGTAGTGGACGGGTTCCCATTGTAACGGAAACCTTTAGCGTATATGCCTGTGTGCTCTTCAATGTTTGTTTTCTGTTAAGCCTTAACCCCCTGTCTGCCAGACAGACATGGGTCCAAACGTTACTGTTTTTTGTACATGTGCTACTGACGTGACCTATGGAGTCAAGCGGTTGGACTGGCAGCTCGTATACCAACCAAGGAGACTCCGTGTCTGCTCTCTCTCTCCTCTGTTCCACTGGACAATGAAGGCCAAACTATAGGAGTGTCTTGACAAACTGTTGCTCTTCTGTCATTATCTGTGTGGGTGCCACACACGTCACTTGAATAATTATAGCATGTTATTAAGGAACAATGGAGACTGCCTAAACTGTGGGGGTCGTGGGACGGCATCGCCAGAAACTGAATTGCCCCTCCCCTCTTCCTGTTTGACACACAAATAGACACACACACACACATTGTATAAAATATGTATTTGACTCACGTTGATGGTAATAGAATCAGTGACCACCCCCTCCCTAAAAAAAAGGCAACAAAGGATATTTTGTTTTCTTTTTTTTATAAATTCTTGTAAATATGTCAGAGATTTATATTCAAATATGAAATTAAAAATGCAGAATTTTATTTGCAAGTGTGTCTGGTTAGATTTGTGTGTCCACTTTGTCTTCTTTGCTTGTTTAACCTCACCTCATGAAATACTTACTTTTGAAAGCAGAGAATTGCTCAAAGTATTATACACATTTACTCACAATTGATCCAACACTAGCACTCACTGGGATGTCCAGAAACGTCCTAATGTGGGAATTAATTATATTTGTAACTTCCTTTGAATGTTCTTTGGTCTTCGTCACATATTTCCTTCAGATTCACAGTTTGACCAACGATACATTTCGTGGTTTTGTTCAGGCAGAAAATGTGCACCATAGTTTCACAGGTGGAGGTCGACCAGGTGTGTTCAGTAGGCCACCTACTTTTCACCTGTATAAGCTTGGAGCTTCTGGAATGGTTCCACAACACTGCTGCAAGCAGAATATTAAGTTGTTTACTTTTCTTAAAAATGTTCGGATGTAAAAATCAGCCTGTGTATTTTTAGGGTCAGTCTTTTATGGATATTACACAGAACAAACAATGAATCATTTGTGATTCTGACAAAATTTCAGGGGTTGTAGTAAAGCTGGTTGTAGTAAAGGTTGGGGCTTAACCTTTAGTGGTTAACCTTCAACACACACACTCTTTCTTGGTACACAGTGATGTAATGATTGAAATCAGTCACCAGCCTACATACACACTGCCACATTACTTTTTACCTTTTAACATCTTTAAACTTTAAACACAGGCGTCAGCATATACTGTACAGTAGAGACCTTTTCATACCAGACCCTGAGACAAACATTGTTTACCGCACACACACTCTGCTGAACGAATTATTTCCCCACATTGTTAATTTACACACAACAGGCTGTGTAGGCCTTTGAGAACAGCGTAAGACAAGGGCTTTATTCACCTGGCGGCCACCATTCACAACGCATTCAGTTCCCCCACTCAGAACCAGGATGGAACCAAGATGGCCGCTGGGTGACTAGGGCCCATTGCTTATGGAGATTACAGTGTCCTTTTACACACACACACACACACACACACACACACACACACATATGGTACACTATATGGCCAAAAGTCAGTGGACACCTGACCATCCCACCTATATGAGCTTGTTGGACATCCCATTCTAAAACCATGGGCATTAATATGTTGGAGCCCCCTTTGTGGCTATGGCAGCTGCCACTCTTCTGGGAAGGCTTTCCACAAGATTCTGGAGTGTGTCTGTGGGAATTTGTGCCCATTCAGCCAAAAGACCATTTGTGAGGTCAGGCACTGATGTTGGACGAGAAGGCCTGGCTCGCAATCGGCATTCCAATTCCTCCCAAAGGTGTTCAATGGGGTTGAGGTCAGGGCTCTGTGCAGGCCAATCGAGTTCCTCCACACCAAACTCGTCTAACCATGTCTTCATGGACCTTGCTTTGTGCACAGCGGCACAGTCATGCTGGAACAGCAAAGGGCCTTCCTCAAACTGTTGCCACTAAGTTGGAAGTGCCCAATTGGCTAAGATGTCTTCATATCCTGTAGCATTAAGCACACCCTTCACTGGAACTGAGGGGCCTAGCCCAAGCCCTGAGAAACAGCCCCAGACCATTATCCCTCCTCCACCAAACTCTACAGTAGGCACTATGCATTCCAGAAGGTAACGTTCTCCTGGCATCCGCCAAACCCAGATTCATCCATCAGACTGGCAGATAGTGAAGCGTGATTCATCACTCCAAAGAACACGTTTCCACTGCTCCAGAGTCCAGTGGCGGCGTGCTTTACACCACTCCAACCCACGCATTGCGCACGGTGATGTGAGACTTGTGTGCAGCTGATCGGCCATGGAAACCCATTCCATGAAGCTCCCGACGCACAGTTCTTGTGCTGATGGTGCTTCCAGAGGCAGTTTGGTACTCTGTAGTGAGTGATACAGCAGATGATAGCCGATGATTTTTACGCGCTACGCGCTTCAGCACTCGTCGGCCCCGCTCTGTGAGTTTGTGTGGTCGACCACTTCTTGGCCGAGCTGTTGTTGCTCCGAGGCGCTTCCACTTGACAATAATAGCACTTACGGTTGACCAGGGCACATCTAGTCAGGCAGACATTTCACAAACTGACTTGTGGCAAAGATGGCATCCTATGACAGTGCAAAGTCACTGAGCTCTTTACGAACCATTCTGAATTGTAAATGTTTGTCTGTGGAGATTTCATGGCTATGTGCTTGATTGTATGCACCTGTTAGCAATGGGTGTGGCTGAAACAACTGAACTCAATAATTAGTAGGGGTGTCCACTGACTTTTGGCCATATAGTGTACGATCATCAACTAGATCCATGTTTAGGTTGATTTATTTCCAGTTTCAACAGCAAACATACATGTGTCATGCCGCCTCTTGCTCTGGTAAAAAACCATGTCCCTTCCTGGCACAACACCTGACATTGACACGCCTGCTGCCAAAATAAAATGTGTGCAAAATTTGCTAATAATAATGAAATCAAACTAATGAAATAGCTCCTACAGATTAATTAAAATGACTACCGTCCATCCAGGTTGTAGATTTCCTGACCAACCAAAACCATATCAGTAATATTCAGGGAAACGTATTATCAAGATGTGTAGCAGTGGTTTTCTGTCTGGGTTCAAACTACAGTCCTGTACTCTATTTCGTGATTGAGATCAGTGTCTGTTATTCCACTCGAGTGCACCTGGGTACTGGAACACGACCTCTGGAGTCTCGAGATGTTGACCTCAACGCCATGTGTGTGACACACACGTTGACCTTGTGATACGACACCACACACATGCACACACGTCTGTCAAAGGCACTTGACCACCCTATGGTTTATCAGAGCTGTGGGGCACTCACACTTGACAGCATGGACAAGTACGATAGTGTTCATAGTGTTGTGGATCACGCATCACATGCTGCAGACGACACGTGACCCATGGGAGTCTGCAGCCCCTGTGCAGAGAGCATCTGGTTACAACCAACCCTTGTTCTGAGTGAAGACTTTCATATGCAATAGTGCATATAAAATAGTTCACCTTTATATGGATACAATATTTCATATGTATGTATCTACATATGAAATGCTTAGGGTGGGGTCTTAACATGATAGAGGATGCTATCATAAGGATGCTATAAGCTCTGCACTAACGCATTAGGTTGACTGAACTGTACAGACACAATCCTTGATAATTATCATTTATTTTCATGTCAAAAACGAAAACTGAAAAATTTGAGATATGGATTTACATGTTTCATGTGGACTGTGGTGTCGGGTCTTTGCATTGTAGAGAACCCTGCTGTTACCCAGCAACATAGATATCGCCAAAACGTGTATAGTTGGACATGGGTGCACCTCAGCATTAGCTGATCACACTTATAGATAAATATAGATTTATATATCATATGTATATAAATATATAAATATGCACACAATTCACTGTAGTAAATACTGTGATGCTGTAAATCAACCCTATAAACTATCCACTCATGATTTTTCCAAAAACTTCAGGGGACAAAATAAAAAAAATGTTTCTCATATACATTATATTGATAAATTACATAGTATCATTAAAACTAGAAAAGTGTGCAGGTGGAAGGCAGAGGGAACGAACATGCGTATTCAGTCGAGTCTCAGTGGTCCTGGTGATGGAGAGTTGATGTCAGAATGCCTGTGCAGAACATATTAAAGCTCATATCTCGATGCTAAAAAGAGTTCATCCTTTGCGTGGCAAGTAAAATTCCTCCCTGCTTCCCCTGATAAGAAAATCAAAACCAAACAGGAAGAGTGTTGGTGGCGGCTGAGTCCTAGGCGCCAGATTGCATAGCGGCGCCGAGGCGTGGCGCAGCAAGGTGTCATGTGTACATGGCTCCATGTAGGTCCTCTAATCGGTGTTCCCTCTGCTTCCGTCTCTCCTGAAACACACCAAGAGTCACGTGGGTCAGGGCCCCGCATTTTACTGCCAGGTCATAGGTTAAAATGCCACAGTGAAAGCCAACTCTAGAGAGCACAGTCAGTGAGTACGTTTACATGCACACAATAATCCGATAACTGGGAATAATCAGGTAATGGTAATAATCTGATTTGACGCGTTTACATGCACTTCAGTAATCAGATAACTGAAAACCCAGGTTTACATGATTCAGTCCATTAGTTGGTTTTCTTTCATGACGTTGGGCTTGGGACCGGCAAAACTGACCCAAAAGAGACACTCTGGCGGAGTTACTTAGTTTTTTTTGTTAGTTGTTTTTTAAATGTATTTAATTTTTTATATTACATTTACATCCCGCCCTGATCAGCCAGCGGCGGCGGCTTCGCGCGATTAATTTACAGTCTGGACGCGGAGGGATGAACATCTCGTGCTCTGACTGTAGCTGGGAGGGACTGCTGCGCGAGGACACGACCGGGCCGCCTGTGAGTGCTTTAAGACGGGGGAGGGGGGAGGGGCCCACGGCAGCACCCGCCCGCTGCTCGTTGACAAGAGGAAGAACGATACGAGCTTTCACGTCAGAGTCGCCAAAAGTCTCCAATAACACCAGAAAAAGTCACTAGATTTGTTGCTAGTCACTTTTTTTTTTTAAAAGAGTCACTAGAGAGTCTGAATACTCGATAAATATAGAGACGAAGTCACTAAGTTGGCGTGACTGCATCCGCACGCGTCCAATCTACATCAGTTTTTTCTTCTTCTTCTTGTTTCACTGCGGTTGGTACATCCGTTTACACATGCGCAGATGTAAAAGAACGAAAAGAAACCTGATTAACGTATACATGCGCCGAAGAAAACGGATTATTGGTCAAAAACCAAGCTGTGTTAATCGGATTTCTCATAAACCGATAAAGGCCTTTATCCGATAAAGGTTATCGGACTATGCTGTATACATGACCACTTGAATAATCTGGTAACTCCAGAAATCCAATCATGATCGGTTTATTCTGTGCATGTAAACGTGCAGCTCACCCTGTTGCTTGCAGTAGAATCCTATGGCTACTCTGCCCATCTGCTTTGGTTTTCAACACTTTCTCTTTTTGTTTTGTAGCGACAATTTTATTAGATTGAGTGCTTTCATTGCTTCCACTGTAAAAGCGTCTGCAAAGGACTAGAAGGAAATGTAACCCTGGTGGTAAAATAGAAGAGAGTTCACGCACAAAACTAAACTAAACTGGAGGACCGGCCCACCTTGTCCTTTTTGAATTCCTCGTACTCGGGGTTGTCTGTAGGTAGTTCCAGACGGCACAGCGGACACGAGTTGGTCTGGGATCGGAAAGAGGAAACTCAGAATGTGAAAATTGACAATGACGCGTCTCCACGCAGCAGTGGCCGAGTTTAGGTTTGTGGAGGTGATGAGGCCATGATGAGGTTGTGGCAGTCATGAGAACGATGAGGTCATGAGGAGGTTGTTCAGGTCATGAGGACGAAGAGGTCATGAGGATGATGAGGTCATGGAGGTGATCATGAGGATAAGGTTGTTCAGGTCATGAGGACGATGATGACAATGTAGAGGTCATGATGAGGGTGTGATGTGATGAGGTTATAAGAATGAGGTTATGAGGTCATTGGGGTCATGAGTATGATGACAGTGATGAGGTCATGAGGACGAAGGCCTTACCTTGCCCAGCCAGGGCAGGATGCAGCCGGAGTGGAAGAGGTGTTTGCAGGGCATCTGCCGCACAGTCTCTTGTTCCTCAAACTCCAGCAGACACACAGGACATTTCAGAGCTCGGTCTGTCAGAACGTCAACACAGCCGGGCTCGATCACTCACAACCACGGAGCTTCAAACACTTAACTCCACATTCTTTCAGCAGGCCAGCCATATTCAACCATCACGGGTGATTTTTCGATGCAAATACTGTTTTATTCTCATTATAAACATTTTAACTAAAATGTTAAAATGATGAGGCTTGCGTGTGTATAAGAGAGGATTGCCTCCTTCACCAGCCAATCACATCTCACCTACACAGCCTCCACCGCTTCATGAAGACACTCGTTTTAGCTCATAACACGCTAGTACACGCTAGTGCGAGCGTGACACCGTGACTAGTCGCTAGTAGCCGTCCAGTCACCTGCTTGCTCGGGGGAGATGACCACCAGGGACAGGGTTTGGACCACAGCCTTGGCCGCCGGAGGGGGGAGCCGCTGGTCCCAGTCTGACAGGTCGTACCCGTCCGAGTCGATGTCCAGGCCTTGCATTAGAGACCTGCGGGACAGACATCTTAATAAGATATTGCATATGATTCCTCATCAAACATGGGGATGTGATGATTGTGATGTTTTTGTACGCCACTTATTTCCACCTGGCCAGTTCCAGAAGGGCGTTCTGGCGGTACTGTTCCTCTGGGTTTGTGGGTTCACAGTCATGCTCCTCAAAATAGGACGCCATTGTCCTAGAGAAATTCAGGAGGATTTAAACATTTGTAAATAAGGCTCAAGTCACAAAGGAAAAAAATACTTTAGTAGGCCTCCATAACGTTATTAAACATACTAGTATATTCTGTGACCACTTGGTATTTCATTGGGCAGCACATTGGCATATAGGACCCGTCAATATTTTTTTATGTATTTTTATTTAACCTTTATTTATCCAGGCAAGCAACTAAGAACAAATTCTTATATACAGAAGCAGCCTGACCAAAAAGCAAAGGCCTTTTGAGGGAAGGGGAGGTGGGAGGCTGCGACAAAACAAGGTTATATACATACACACAAATAAAATACACATTTACATCACAATAAAGTGATCAGCATCAGTATTGTGTTCAAAACAGAGCTGGCTGAAGCTACAATGCTAACAGAGAGACTCGGAATATCTGCACACATGGCACTGACTTGGTTCTTCACGACATGTATTTGGTGGTTTAACGACACATCGCGTACAGTGCTTGGTCAACCACGGTATACGGTGAACATTTGAGGATTTATTGGTAAACTGCGCGGACTAAACAAGCGATACTTACCTTAGCTTTCGGTAACGCTCAACCCGTGTCACTCTTCCGGGTATGACGTCGAGACACCACGTGACCGTGATGACCAATAGCAGCGCTCTGACCAACCTCGCGTCCACGTTTCTACTTCTTTTCTGTATAATTTGTGCAGATGTATTTTTATTCGTGACAATCTTTATGTTCTGCCCGGTTCTGCACCCATATGGCATGAATAAGTACTTCTTAACTATTGTCATCAAATAACTTCTGATATGATTCACATCTTATTCAAATTGTATAATTTTTTTTATAAACACATTTTATTGTGTGACTAAGTTCTACGCAAAAGAAAGAGCAGCACACAGACTGTGCATAATAATTCAGTGATAATAGTTTCGGTTTAATGCGGTTGTGTAAAACTAATAGCGTTCATGTTGCAGTGTGCTCTCTCGCCAGCAGGTAGCGCCAAACTGGCACGTTGTCCAGGGGCCGAGCTGCAGTCCAGGGAATTACACAAGTAGGCCTCCACTCATGCTTTACTTTAAATCAATGAATATAGTTTAATAGTCTAAATACACGCTACACCGTACACGGGTATATAGGCCTATGTGTGTGTGTGTGTGTGTTTATAGCACTGGTGATTTTTGAAGAGGCTGTTTTGAGGGAACATTCTTGTCACTATGATGTAGGCCTATGGATGAGATATTTTGAAATAAGTCATCGGGTTACACATGCCAACTTGCCATTTGGACATGGAGCGACAACGCCTGAATACAGACAGCACACCCGAACCAAGGACCAACACTGAATCACAAATACTTCAGGATTTGTCGACCTTTGTATGAATTTGTCTCATTGTGGACTACAGGCTCCAACTCCATATGAAAAATTATAAAGAGCAAAATACTAATTACTATTATATAAATGTATCGCTATATGTGAATAATGCAAGAACAGAATTATTTCAGCAACTATTTCCAAAACGAGCATCATGGGAAAGTACGTATTTTGACAGTATTGATGTATTTAGCAGAAAGATACACAAATATTGAACAGCATTCATTAGACATATCTGTCGATTTTATATATATTCATTTATTTTTGACATAAACTGTGGGCCATGAGATGTATATACTGTACATTCTGAGATCAAAGACAAACCAAAGTACAAAAACACCACCAAAAGAAGCGTGAAAGTCTGTCTCCGTTATGACCTCTTATAGTTGATTTGCAGTTACATTTAGGGCATTTAGAAGATGCTTTTATCCAAAGCGACTTACAATAAGTACATTGTATTGCTTGTGTTTCCTCAGCAGCAACATCTGTACACTCAATCCACAAATTGACAGAGCTCAATCTCTTTCACCACTCAACACTATCAAGAACACATGTAGATCGATATAAAAAAATTATATCACTTTACTTACATTAACTACATGCAGAGTTGGGATCAGTACTGGGATTTCAAAAGAAAAAAAAGGGGGAAGCGTTACTTGTTATAACCGATTCTGTTATTCAGGAGTTAGCTTATTCTCCAACTGAACCAGATTACCCACATAGGCCAGTAGCTTTCATTTCGTTCCAATACAAATAAGGAACTAATGAAGCGGCATGTGTACGGCCCTGCTTTCTCAACTATTTCAAATATTTCCTTGTATTTCTTTTATTTCCTTAATTTATTTTAGCTCCACTGTTAAATCATCTGACGATAAGGAAGGTCAGATTATAATGCAAAATCGACAAGTTGATGATTTTGTTTGATATACACCCAAAATGTGTAGTTAAGCTTAAACGAAAATATTGTTTTGTCACTTTTGACAATGTCAAGGAGGATTGGACCGTATGAAGGTGAATACATATACACAACAATTGTAGGCCCTTTCTTCAGGACTACATGTTCCAGAACACATCTCTTTCCCAGTACAGCTAAGCATCACTCCACCATAGCTCTGGGCGATAATGTCTTGTGGCAGAGCTTTTGAACAGCAGAAGCAGCTGATGGTACCATACATAGATGAACTACAAACTTACAAACAATGAAAAGGTAAGTCTTCAAATGTGCTGTAGGTAGGTTTTAAGAGTTGTAACTTCACTGTTGTTGTAAATGCCATAGCCATCCATCAGCTATTATTGAGTGAGAATATCTCTTCTGGTTTGACTGCCTGCCTCTGTAATCAGGGCCTCTCTTCCCTGATTGGTTTGGTGAATCCATCTTGCCTGTCAATCACATTGTCATAGCTCCATGACAGGCGCATGAATGGAACACTTCTCAATGGGGGAAAAGTGTAGGGAGGGAGCAGAGCGGATCTGGCTCTCTTCTGCTCTCTCTTTACAACTCTCAAATCTTACCTACAACAACATTAAAGGCTTTTTTTTTTTAAATCCCCGAAACAAATTAATGAAACAGAAATAGCAGCTTCAACCAGTGTCCAGTCCAATCGCCTCCGCCTGACCTTTCACAGGAATCACCTCTGGGAAGGGAACCATTTCCTGTTAGCCTTGCGGCTAACGTCGAAGCTACTCCCCATTGGCTGAGGAAACGCTTAAGTATATAATGATGCCGACGATGACGGAGACAGCCACGACGGCTACGCCGACCAGCACCACCTTCATCCTCATGTTGTCCCACCACTTCTTGTGCTTCACCTTTTGGGCGGTCCTCTCGAAGGCTCTACTCTGGAAGGAGAACAATATCATATTCATATTTCATACATGTCGTCATTTAGCACAGTACACGCCGATACACGTGGTAAGGCGCAGGTATATACAGTATGCATATATGTGTGTATATATATGTATACTTTCATGTGTGTATATATGTATATTATCAATGCATATATATATATTACACATTTCACTGTATATATATTACGTATTTCATTGTTCAGAATGGCCATGTGTTGAATGAAGAACGTGACAATGTGCACATGTGATTGTTGTACAGAAGAAGTCTGCATCGTTTAACTTTCTAATGACAAGATACACTTAAATGACAAATTACAAGTGTAAACAATGGGGAAACCATACCAGCGTGAATTGAGAACCAATCCAAAGCCATGTGGGCGTGAGGGTCAGAAAACAACAAGACAACAATCATCTACTTTGTCACAGTTGGCTGTCATTTAGCAGAGAAACGTTTAACCAAATGAAGAGACTTCTTTAGACCGATGTTATTTGGTTCATCAAAAGCAACTGTTTTCTCTAAATGCAGTTGACCTCATTCTATGTTGGAGAAGTCTGTTTTCCAGGATGTACATGCAGGGCAAACAACAGCCGTCACATTGGTGTCCAGCAAGATCCAGCATGAAGTACAACGGCTAGGCTGCCCTATAAACACAACTACAAGAGAGTTGAACTTCTGTTCACACATTAACCAGCGGAGCCTACAAGTGCATTGAAAAGCTCAATGTCACCGGCCAGCAAATGACCCCTGTTCACCCCAGCTCCGTGGCTCTGTGTGTGTGTGTCAACATTTCAAGTCTCTTGTATTTTGCTTCCTCTTTGTTGCCCTACTTCACACAACCCATTCACAGCAGGCCTTCTCACAACCAGAGGTGATGTAACCGGCTGAAGGAGGGCATTGTGGGAACGGAGCGACCCGTTCCCCTGACCACCGCCACCCCACCACCCCACACATCCCCGTCCTGGCCCTTTGCGGGCCCATCCTCGCTCAGAGTATCCCGGCCACCAGTCATCTTCAGCACACACACACACACACACACACACACACACACACACACACACACACACACACACACAATAGGAAATACCTTTCTAAAAATACTCCCATAAAACACAATCAGGATGTAAATTGTACCATTTGTCTTTCCTGTCCTGCTCCTCTGTGTGTGTGTGTGTGTGTGTGTGTGTGTGTGTGTGTGTGTGTGTGTGTGTGTGTGTGTGTGTGTGTGTGTGTGTGTGTGTGTGTGTGTGTGTGTGTGTGTGTGTGTGTGAGAGTGAGTGAGTGAGAGAGATCTGGATTTCTTCAACCTCCAATCTGCCCTCCTGTCCGAGCCTAAACTGACACAGCTGGCATAGTTGCATGCTCTAACCCGCTGCTCTCACCCTAATCCTACCTTATTTTAACCATCACGAACATTATGCCTAAACTAACCATCTTTAACCTAATACCTAAATAGAACCATCTCAAACCCAATACCTCAACTTAACCATCTCTAAACGAATACCTCTACTTAAACATCTCTGAACTAATACCTCAACTTAACCATCTCTAATACCTAAATATAACCCAACTAATACCTAAACATAACCATCTCTAAACTAATATGTAAACATAACCCATCTCTCCCCTAATACCTAAACCTCACCATATCTAACCTCAACTTACCATCTCTAACCTATACCTGAGCTGAACCATCTCAATTGTGTCTGTTCAATATCTCCTTTAACCCCGAGAGGAAGGGGAAGGGGTAGGAGGTGAGGGAGGGCTGTCTCCATGAACTTTGACCTCTCACCGTAACCAACATGTCGTCCGCCCTCGATTCAAGGTCCTCCAGTTTTCCTGACCTCTCGTCCGCCTTCTGCAGGTTCACCATCATGATGTCCTTCACCTCTGTGACGTCTTCATGCGCCTTCTGCAGGCGGGTCCTCCCGTTGTCCTGCACCGAGGAGGAGCAGGAGGGGGGGTGGAGGAGCAGGAGGGGGGGTGGAGGAGCAGGAGGAGGAGGAGGAGGGGTGGAGGAGCAGGAGGAGGAGGAGGAGGAGGGGGAGAAGGAGCCAAAGGGGGGGTGGGGGGGGAGGACAAGGAAGAGGGTGGCGGGGAAGAGCAGGAGGTGGAGACCAACAACAACATATGACAAATTAAGACGTAACTTTCAACAATCAATGCATGCAATTACTATAGGAGCAGACAGAGTGACTAGACAGAGTGCAGAGTAGCTATATAAATAGTAATAACCCCAGCACTAACTTGCATGTTTGTACATCTTGCCATTATTAATAGTACTTGGCATTGTTTAGCATATTGTATGTTCTTAGACGTTAGTGAAGCCCTCAGAATGGCACTTATTATTCCCAGCTATTATGCAGGCAACCGAGCAATTATGAAACTCATCTATTAGCCTTGCAACTATGAATGCTTAAAACCTGTTCTATTCTTATCTTTATGTACCACAGCTTTATATTGCTCTCTTTCAACAAATGTACTCTTTGAAGTCACTTTGGATATAAGCGTGTGCCAAATGCCCTAAATGTAAATGTAATAATAATAATGGTAATAGTCTCATTAATAGTTATAACATATACATATATATATATATATATATATAATAATTCACTTGTTTAATTGAAAACCAATGGGGCTTCGAGTGAGAGAAAACCAGACATATTTAACACTAAGAGGTAACCACAGGTCAGGTGAGGCTGTTTACTGTAAGCAGCCCACAGATAGATGATAATGGAATGACTTTCTTCTGTGTGTGTGTGTGTGTGTGTGCGTGTGTGTGGGTGCGTGCGTGCGTGGGCATGTGCGTGTGTGGGTGCGTGCGTGCGTGCGTGGGCGTGTGTATGTGCGTGTGTGTGTGTGTGTGTGTGTTAACCACCTCATGCTGGGTATGAGGCAATACGAGTCTGCACTTTGTGACTATGGAGGCTAAAGTGACAGACAGACGTTGACACACATCGTGGAACGAGTTGAACAACAAAAGAGCTGCCAAGAGGATTCGTTACTTATTTAAACGGAACTGTTTTACTCTTTCTTATTTCCGCCTTCCTTCTTTCCTTCCTTCTTTCTTTCTTTCCTTCTTTCCTTCCTTCCTTTCTTTCTTCTCCCACCCCTCCCGTCGCTGGTTGTGTTAAACATCGGAGGACATATTGAACTTCTATCTATTCAGTGTACAAAAAAACCCAACTAACCCCGTAAGATGTTTCTGGTTGATTCATTATGTTTTAAACACAGGACGATATAGTAAATAAGTAGCTTTTAAAAGGTATAGTCCGACTGTAACGCCTTATTAAAGTACGTCTTATCAATTAATGAATGAATTAATTAATTAATGAATTAATTAATGTGCATTAGTATCTCTAACAAGTATGACAAACACTCTGGACACTAAATCCATGATCACTGAATAAGTTACAAAGTCAGTTGTTTTGTTTCGTGTGGACTTCGAACTCCCGTCATGTTTCTCCCTCCGTTGTTGCAGCGTCCGCCTTGTTGGACGAATATACAGAAATAAAATAAAATAAAATAAAATAAAATAAAATAAAAACACTCCAGCAACAACTCACCATTACGAAGTCTCAAGTCTCCCGACCGGTTAGTGTCCAAGCGAGTCACGGAAGAATAGAAGAAGAGAATGTGAACACGGACGTCTGGTCTGAGAGTCCGTTGGTTGGTTGGTTGGTTCAGCGGTCGTTTCTCGTTCCTCTTCGACTCTAATCTCGTCTATTCTGCAGAGCTGAGAACACACACACACACTCACACAAACACACACTCACAACACACCTTGTGTCACTTTCTGTGGTCGTCACTTTATTTCTTCTTCTCCTACTTTCACTTCAACCCTCGAGTCGCGGCTGGTTGCTGTGTAGGTGACACCCACCGAGAGTGACACCCACCCACCCACGGTGACACCCACCCAGTCCGTATCTGGAGAGACCATCTCTTGCAGGCAGCTGATCCAGGGCCTCACGTCTGATCCAGTGGTGGAAAGTAACTAAGTACATTTACTCGAGTACTGTACTGTACTTAAGTACAAATGTGAGCTTCTTGTACTTTACTTGAGTATTTCTATTTTCTGCCTAAATTAAACAGACGAATGCATCACCAATAATGATCAAATACTTTTGGTCCTTTATGTATATTTTAATGCTAATACTTTTGTACTTTAACATTTTCAATGCAGGACTTTTACATGTAACAGAGTATTACTACAGTGTGGTATTACTACTTCTTCCACCACCGGTCTCCATATACCTAAGCACAGTGACTGGTCATGCACTGATTGTGGGTGGGGTGCTCTCTTCTCCCAGTAAGGTCCAGTAAACCTAAAAGTCAAGTCAAGTCAACACGTGATCATGCATTGATTTGTCAATGCTTTTCAAAGAATCATTTCTATTGCAGCTACTTCTCTGCTATGCGAGTCATCTACTAATCCTTACAATACGGATGACGTATCTCTAACAAGAACCAGTTGCTGTGTGGTGGTGGTGGTGGTGGTGGTGGTGCCACTAGTGGGTGTAGCTCTTAATATTCTTTGTACCTCTGGAGTGTTGTGTTTGTAGTGTCTGTTCCAGAGTAGTGTGTGTACCTCTGGAATGTTGTGTTGTGTAGTGTCTGTTCTAGAAAGTAGTGTGTGTACCTCTGGACTGTTGTTGTATTGTGTAGTGTCTGTTCTAGAAAGTAGTGTGTGTACCTCTGGACTGTTGTTGTATTGTGTAGTGTCTGTTCTAGAAAGTAGTGTGTGTACCTCTGGACTGTTGTTGTATTGTGTAGTGTCTGTTCCAGAATGTAGTGTGTCTGGAGTGTTGTTTAGTGTCTGTTCCAGAGCGGTGTGTGTACCTCTGGAGTGTTAAGCCCAACACCAACACCTCCCCCCAGAAAGGCTTCCTATGTTTATTTAGCAGGGTTTTCTCTGCCAACGGACAAAGACCTCTCGAGGAGCTCATTGTTATCGCTGCTTACGTAAATGCTTGGTGGACCTTTAGAAAAACCTATTCATTATTACACACACACCTTGATTGAATATAATCATTGAGAGGCCTTTCCCATACTTATATTAGACAGTATGCTCTAGGCCTGTATGGTTAATCATCAAACTGTAACGAGCGTACTGTTTCCCGTTCAATATTTTACATTACATTATATATTTGTGTAAGAGAGAATCATACATTGCTTTGTAAAACATTGACTTATTCTAATCTTTAGATTCATTGAATAGTTGGTTGATTTACTCTTCCTGTGTATGATTTCTGTTAACAGGCTTTTATTAACATGAGTGTTTCTACGATGAAGACCGCATACTGCTACGGATAGCTGCTACAGAATTTCTTTCTTTGTTTTTACTTTCATCCTTATAGTTTGTAGTTCCTTTTACAAAAGTGGAGGGAGGCAAAAGTGGACCAGAATAAAACAATTTAGTGAGTAAGATTCCCTGGATGGAATGACGAATTGTGGATGGGTGTGTCTTATACTGGGGACACTTCATATTTCAGAAAGTAAATAGCGAGAAAATTGCTGCAATAGAAAGATTTCATATTGCAGGTTGAAGCAGAACCCCTCCCTGCTTCCCCTAATGATACATCAAAAGGGATCATTGAAACCAAGGGTCAACTGATGAGTGACATTGATCATTTAGATTGTGTCGCCGCTGGAACCGCTGGATGAAATCAAGAGTAATCATAGTTGCAAATGAGGTCCCACAAGGGAACGCATCGACGGCTCAACGTTGGCGCCGCAAACCAACAATGGTCTGCCTTTGGCCAGTCAGCCACACCAGACAAAGGAGATATTCACCCCCGGTCATCCACCCGGGACCCCACCTCTCACTATGGCAGACCACCGTCAGACCCACATGACTCAAAATCTGAATAATTTTGTGTGTGAGTGAGTGTATGTGTGTGGGAGTCAGTGAGTAGTGTATGTGTGTGTGTGTGTTTGCGTGCATGTGTGTGTGTGTGTGTGTATGTAATGTGTGTGTTGTTGCCATTGTCCCAACAAGGACTCATATAATGGGCATGTGATGCAAACACAATGTCAGTGTTTTAGCTGCATATTGCAGATGCTATTGCTCATGTTGAGTCAACGACACCAGTGTGTGAGTGGAAGCTCAGCCACGTGACTGGATGCCCTCTCGTCCTCCACCATCTGGAATATGTTTGGTTGTTTCAGCTGAAATGTCCCCTATGAAAGCAGCAGGTGTGTGGACACAGTGGGTGTGATTGAATATTGAAAATCCCCCAGTTCTACAAAATTAAGTTATATAATGCCAAAATGTGTATAATAACAGTGATTGTAGGTTTTTCTTTTTGAGATGCATGCTTTGGTTGATGTGATGTAAACAAACAAAAACACATAATAACCAAAGAAACAAACATTGAAACCATCAATTAACTACTGACGAACAAATGAGGGGAAAACCCAGGAAGAAGTCGCGTCAACAGACAGGCGCAGAGGGACAGAGAAGTGATCCTCTCTGCCTGTCTCAGCCCTCCCATGTACTCTGGCTCCACCTAGTGGCAGATGCAGGGAGAAGCCCCAAACTGTATTCAACTCTATTTAATAAAGGCAAATGCTGACTTATGACTTGCACGACCTACTTAGGAGCAGTTATGAGGTTAGGCATCTTCAAGGATAACTACAGGTAGAGGTTCGAGGCCAGCCTTTCGGCTGAAAGTACCAATTGATATTCATATATCTGTATTATTATTATTATTATTATTAACATGTAATATCAATAATATATGGAAGATTAGCATGGCACTTAAGTATGTACGCTAACTAAATCAGTTAAGCAGTTGGTACAGTCCACTGGGTAGGTTGGTAGTCTGATCTAGTCAGCATACATCTAGGTGGACAATCCCACTTGTGATGTCACTTTGTCACAATGACAATTTTAGTCACATAACAATTTTGGAACGCATTGTAATGGTTAATCACGCTCACAGGTTTCAGGATTAATTTAATTGAACAGTTCTGTCGACATGAAATCACACCTTCCTCACAAATATGTATTTGTAAAGAAAAAGGAAGGAGACAGAGTAAGCATGTGATAAAGTTTTGCCGTTAGGTAAAGGTGAGAATAATGATGTACAAACTATACTGTTATTTATCTTAGTAGACCATCATAATACTTTGTTGACCCTTCCCAAGACCTATCATTATATCAATAACATTGTGCAGTGGGAACAGTGGGCTTTTTGATATAGTACATGAGGGGGCGTGACATCTCTCTCAGCTGATTGGCTAGGATAACTCTCAGCAGGCGGGCCCACTAAGAACTGGACAAATAGTGACCTAGTAACAGTATCATGTAAAGCCTACGGGGTGCAGTGTGTGGTAAAAAGAAATGGTATAGGTATTACAATGCAAAGTACAAATCTTGAATGTTCCTCTAATTTAACATCACACGAAGATGCGGTTTCCATTGTTGTGAAAACCACATACCTGAGATAAAAGATTACTCAAAATGTCAATTGTTTTGTTTTGAAAATTTTCCAAAATGGATAGCAGTTCGTTTCACGTTCTTGAGATGTGAAATAAGCTAAGGTTACGCATACAAAGATGAAATTAATATAATTTAGATAACAATCTACTCAAAAGTTGTGCTGCATTCCATCAAAGCACCTGTAACCATTAACCATTCATTCATAAATCAACAAAACATTTAAGGGGATTACAAAATGGCTACCATACCCACATCCACCCCTAAAATAGCCATTACATTTCACTACATTTTAGACTCATATAAAAGTGTCAAGATTTTGTCAATGTGTGAAAAAGTAACTGATTCCAGACACCCAAAACATTGGTCCAATATTGAAAGAACCATATTAAAAATCACAATTTTCCAACGGTACATACTTACAGACACACACACATACACACACTGGTGGAAAATGCAAAAGTGCCCTCTTGCATCCCTCTATGGAAGACAAAACATGATAAAGTGCCATTTGCGGTGGTATCAAAAATCTTCATACTGTGCAAGACAACAAGATAAAGTGCGCTCTGGGGTGATATATGAGCGAGTGTGTCTGTGTGAGCGTGTTTACGGCTTTATGGTGGGAAGTGAGACTATGGGTGGCAGGGCGGAGCTAACAGGGATGACTCCCGTGGCCAACAGGATGATGATGAGGACGATGATGAGGACCACCACCACGATGACCACGATCAGCTTGACGTTCTTGCAACAGTAGGTGCACTCCAGCGCCTTGCCAGTCTTCTGGAAACGATTGCTCTTGGAAAGAGAGCGAGGGGTGGGGGGGGGGGGTTAGATAACCATATACTTCAACTTACAATCTCTTACCTAATACTAATACCTAAACTAAACCATCTCTTACCTAATACTAATACCTAAACTAAACCATCTCTTACCTAATACTAATACCTAAACTAAACCATCTCTTACCTAATACTAATACCTAAACTTAACCATCTCTAACCTAAGATAGATACCACAACTTAGCCATGAGTGTGTGGTTGGTGGCTGGTTTAAGCAGCCTCACCTGGCCCAAGTTAGAGTCTGGGGCTGGGTGAGGCTGCATACCTGTGGTGCATTGGCTAAGCAATGCACACAGGTTAACTGTCTGTATTCACCAGTTTTATTCAAAATCCATATGTCCTGATAGTGGAGAAGCCCAGCAGAAGCCACATCATGGGGCGTGTAGTGAGAGCGATTACCACAAACTAATCTAACCTCTAACCTAATAAACGTAACCATCGCTAACCTAATACATCAACTTAACCATCTCCAACCCAATACAAATACCAAAAACTTATCCAACTCTAATCTAATACTCAATTTAACAATCTCTCACTGTGGAGTGTGGTGGGTGGCTGGTTTAAGCAGCCTCACCTGGCCCAGGTTAGAGTCTGAGGTTCGGTGAGGCGACATGCTGGCATGCACCACCTGCTTTGTCTTCAAACTCTTTAACACACCTTCCTCTGTCCTGATCTTGGAGGAGCCCTGAAAAGCCACTTTGGGTGGCGTGTAGAAGCAGCTAATTGTTACACTCATCTAAACTTAACCATCTCTAACCTAAACGTAATCATCTCTAACCTAAACTAACCATCTCTAACCTAATACATAAACATAACCATTTCTAACCTAAACATACTAATCTTTAACCTAATACCTAAACGTAACCATCTCTAACCTAATACATAAACATAACCATTTCTAACCTAAACATACTAATCTTTAACCTAATACCTAAACGTAACCATCTCTAACCTTACCCATTTTTAACCTAATATCTGCTCTCACCCATAAACCTGAGGGGAAGGAGGAGGTACGGGAGGCTTAAGAGAACTTTTTGTGAACCCTCACCTCTTCCAAAAGTTCGGCTGTCGTCTTCATCGCGCCCTCCAGCTTTTCTCCCCTCTCAACCAAGATATTTATGTTGGCAACCATTTTGTCCTCCACCTCTTTCACAGCGTCCTTCACCTTCTGCAGGCGGCTCTGCTCATTCTCCTGCACCTTCTGCGGGCGGCTCTGCTCATTCTCCTGCACCTTCTGCAGGCGGCTCTGCTCATTCTCCTGCACCTTCTGCAGGCGGCTCTGCCCATTCTCCTGCACCTTCTGCGGGCGGCTCTGCTCATTCACCTGCACCGAGGAGTAGCAGGAGGAGGACGAGGGGCAGGAAGAAGGGGGAGGAGGTGCAGGAGGAGAGAGTGTGTGCATGTGGCTCAATGCTGTATTCTACATTAATTCTACGTTAAATCTACATTAATGGTTTTGCGACTATGTAGGCTCAACTTGACTCACTGACAGACATGTTGGATGATGCATAGTTTGACACACTTAATTCACACAGCATGGAACTAGTTTAACATCAAAATAGCGGGCAAGGGGTGAGGAATGTTTTGTTAGTAATTTAACCGTTACATTTAACTGATCTAACTGATCTGAACTCATCTATTTCATGTAGGCTACACCTTCTAGGCTTTGCCAACGTGGGCCCCGCACACATATCCCACCATGTACAGTATATTAATTTCTTTCAGAAATGACAGCAGCCAATGATTTATAAATTCTTTCTTCTACAAAGTCTCCCGCTAAAGGCTTCGGCGCTGCCTGCCCAGAAGCACTCCCCCCGACAAAAAGCTGCTCTTTTTGCTGTAAAGACTGTAAATAGTGTGGATATTCAGATTCTATTCCCTTGGCCAGCAAACGTGATGAGTTTGTCACTGACAGCAACTCGGAAGGTCTTCCTACTCTCCACACTCCCTTACCTCTGGAGCGCCCCACCCCCTTCTTCAGCCTAGTGGCTGTTAATGACACGGTGTAGTGTAGCCCGGCCCATCCGCCTGTGTGTTCCCATGTGCTTCATGAGCGGGCTGGGGGCTCGTTGTTCCCTAGACCACGACTTTTGATCCCTCGCCTTTCTTCTTTTCTCCTGTTAGCTCAGAGAAAGCAGTGCAGCTCGCGCCACTCTTAGCTCGATGGTCCTGGTCCTCTCCCAACCCTCTTCTAGAGAGGATCAGACATTTCTTCTCTTGGGAAGTGCAGCGTTTTCTCTCAGTGCTGTGACAACAGTCAGGTTCCCATCCGGTTGCATGCTTCATTAATTATGGTCTCTGCTGGAGAAGGGCTTGACTTTCACTACTGTAAAGGGACCCAAGGGAGCCTTTCAAGCCTGTCTCAGGCCCCTTTGGATGCCCTGTTTTTTTAAGATGCCATTTTTGCTGGCCATGGTTTCTGCCATAGTGGGCCGGACACTTGTCAGCCCGCGGCTTAAAATGATGGCAGCTTCTCCGCACTGCTTGGACCCAATCCTGCCTTCTTCCTCAAGAACATCTGTAGTTCTTTTTGGTTCGAGGGATATTGTGGTAACTTCCACAAAGCAACTAGCAACAAATGAACGTGTGAACGTATTCACACTGAATGTATTCAGACCATTAGGGAAAAGGCAAGAAATGTATATTTCAATATAAGATATTGTAATTGTAATAATTGATCTCTCCCTCTCTTTAAGCGGCGGTTGGTACATTGATGAATTTCAGTGCAAACCTGGAAACCTAACCTGCTGGGCCTCTATTCCGAGAAGTACTACTATTGTCTTACTCATTCCTATTTCCTCCTTCCTTCCTTTCTTCTTCCACTCCCCCCTTCCCTCGGTGTAGCTGGATGTTTTCTTCATTTAGTTTATGGTATATTTAACTTTTTATTTATTCATCTATTAAGCATAAAAATCGAACTCAGCCCGTAAAATATATACACAATTTTGCTGTTTCTGAGTGATTTCGTATGTCTTAAACAGCTAACTATTTACAAAAAAAAATAAGAAAAAAAGGTTTGTAGGATTGTAAGGCAGGGATAACCGGTTTGTTAAGAACACGGAAGAATAAACAAACGTATTCACACATAAATCAAAATAAAAGCGGACGGCAACACAGTGACGTCACCAATGAGACGACTGTATGAGAGCACAATGATTATTAGATAGCTTAACACGAAGTCTTATTGATTAATTTTTGCATTAGTAGCAAAGCTGTATACTCAAACACGTATGACAAACCGTCTCATACTTACATACATTTTCAAATAATATGGTGTTCTGCTGTTATATATTATATAACGATTAAAGTCACAACTCACCATTTTGAAGTCACACGACCAGTTGAACATAGACCAGTATACAGTTATCAGTATACTGGTCTTCTTCTCTCTACTTGCACTTGAATGCTCGGCAGGTGACACCCACAGCCCAGATCTGGAAAGTCCACTTCTGTGAATAATTTAATGGGATTTTTTCCTGGCAAAGGAAAGTCTATAAGGAGATTATCCTTGCAGTCTGGTGGATAAGATAAGATAAGATAAGACTGTATTGATCCCGAAGGAAATTCTTGTGCCAGGTCGCATAGCAATAGAATAAAACAATAGAGAAATAAACACTAGAATAATAGAAATAATATAACAGATTTACAAATTTACAATAAGTCTAAGTCCTTGGAGAAGTATAGAAATATAGGTAAGATAATATATTCAGTCAGCAAAAACTATTTGGCAAAAATTGAAGTGTCATAAAAGGGTAATAATAATAATGGTAAGAGGAATTATTGCACATGATAAAAAGAATATTAAGAAAGAAGTGGAGTTCAAGTGTTTTATTTGGTATACTTCATATCAGACAAAATGCATGGTTGATAATAGATACATAATAAATACAGTCTATTATCTATACTATAATAACAGACCCCAAGTGAAAACATTTTATACTTAAAATTTACTTTTTGTGTGCTTTTTTCGTCACCTTCAAGTATATTAACTTTAAGTGTCAGAAGTTGTCTTATCAGTCCTCTGTATTTTTTTCTTTCTATCTTTCCTTGACCTCACGAGGGGGTTAAGGTAAAGTAGTAAGGAAATGACGTAGGACCTATTTCTTTGGACAATTCGAACATGTAAAGATATTTTTTAACACCTGACCTCCAATAGAACAGAACAGTCGCATGAACCTTTGCACATAATTAGACACACACAAACACACACACACACACACACACACACGGATCTACCATAATATTTTTTCATGTCGGGCTCCACAGAAATATGACAGAAATATGAGAAGCTTGACTCATTCTCTTGATCTTGATAACAATCCAATTAGAATTAAATAAAAGTTGTTTTCCAAGAAAAGTAAGTTTCACGATTGATTTGTGTTTTATTGTGGTGAGATGGCTGGGCAAGTGTCTACTGACACTGATTAATGGTCACAGTGGGTGGGCATGGAGAGCAGGTCAGGTGGCTTACAGTGCACAGATTCAAGAGCTTTCTTAAGGCAAGTCCAGGTTAAAAACCGTGGAATTAAGTTGTACCTGATCCCACTATCAGTCCCACATCGACTGTGCGGGAAAAATTGCCAACTGCAGAAAATGGTTCCAAATTGAGACATTCAATGTGATTGTTGGCCGTTTGCTCTCAGGGCTGAACAAACGGCTGGCTGCATACACAGACATAAATGACGTCCTATTTGACATGAACTGTGATGACACTGACCTCCGCAGACGGGCTGGACGGGACGGACCAATATATAGGCCTCACATATAACACGCCACCTACCTACCGTGCTTCCTAGCTACCGTGGCTTCTGCTGGGCTTCTCCAATATCAGGACACAGGCAGTTGATGTTGAATAAACAGGTTTATTTCAGAGTTAGTTGATTGAAGCCATCACAGCAGGTGGTACACTAGTCTGCAAGCATGCTCTCCAGAGTGTGTGTGGTGATGGCTGGTCTAACCTGTGTTTATTGATGAGTCAATATATCACAGGGGTGCAGCCCCACCCAGCCCATCCCCAAGCGCTTACTTGTGTTGTTCGTAAGTCCTTGCATTTCAAAATAGTATTTAGCATCGTGTACCATCTTATCCTAGCTATCTTACTGTTTAACCAGCCACGGGTCAGTTTTTCGACAGAGTGTACATATTGTAAGTCGCTTTGGAACAAGACGTCTACCAAATGCCCGGAATGTAAATGTAAAGTGTGTGTGTGTGTGTGTGTGTGTGTGTGTGTGGTGTGTGTGTGTGTGTGTGTGTGTGTGTGTGTGTGTGTGTGTGTGGTGTGTGTGTGTGTAGTGTATGTGTGTGTGAGAGTAGTGTGTGTTTCCATTGTCCCAACAAGGACAGTATATTGCTAATGTTGAGTCAACAACACCAGCGTGTGAGTGGAAGCTCAGCCGTGTGACTGGATGCCCTCTCGTCCTCCACCATCTGGAATATGTTTGGTTGTTTCAGCTGAAATGTCCCCAGAAGGATATGAAAACAGCATGTATGTGTATGTGTGTGTGTGTGTGTGTGTGTGTGTGTGTGTGTGTGAACACAGTGGGTGTGATCGAATATTGAAAATCCCCCAGATCAAAAGAGTTATATAATGTAATAAGTCTCAAAGGCCTTTCTCAACCCTCCCATGAACTCTGTCTCTATCTAGTGGCAGATGAGCAGAAAAGGCCCAGAAATGTCTGCCAGTAAATTGGTGTTTGCTCAGCAAAACAGCAATATAAACCTTTAACAAATATCAATATGAATACAAATATACAACAAACTTATTACAGTACTTTCACAGCCACTGCAGTCATATATGCAGTAAAACACTATACCCATTTAGGCAAAAGCTTTTATCCGACTTATGACTTGCACGGTACAAAGAAGCAGGTATGAGGTTAAACATCTTCAAGGATAACTACAGCTAGATGTTTGAGCCCAGAACTGTTCTGCCTCAACTACTTATACACTATATGGCCAAAAGTCAGTGGACATCCCTACTAATTATTGAGTTCAGGTGTTTCAGCCACGCCCATTGCTAACAGGTGCATAAAATCAAGCACATAGCCATGAAATCTCCACAGACAAACATTTACAATTCAGAATGGTTCGTAAAGAGCTCAGTGACTTTGAACGCGGTACTGTCATAGGATGCCATCTTTGCCACAAGTCAGTTTGTGAAATGTCTGCCTGACTAGATGTGCCCTGGTCAACCGTAAGTGCTATTATTGTCAAGTGGAAGCACCTAGGAGCAACAACAGCTCGGCCAAGAAGTGGTCGACCACGCAAACTCACAGAGCGGGGCTGACGAGTACTGAAGTGCGTAGCGCGTAAAAATCGCCTATCATCTGCTGTATCACTCACTACAGAGTACCAAACTGCCTCTGGAAGCACCATCAGCACAAGAACTGTGCGTCTGGAGCTTCATGGAATGGGTTTCCGTGGCCGATCAGCTGCACACAAGCCTCACATCACCGTGCACAATGCCAAGCGTGGGTTGGAGTGGTGTAAAGCACGACGCCACTGGACTCTGGAGCAGTGGAAACATGTTCTTTGGAGTGATGAATCACGCTTCACTATCTGGCAGTCTGATGGATGAATCTGGGTTTGGCGGATGCCAGGAGAACGTTACCTTCTGGAATGCATAGTGCCGACTGTAAAGTTTGGTGGAGGAGGGATAATGGTCTGGGGCTGTTTCTCAGGGCTTGGGCTAGGCCCCTTAGTTCCAGTGAAGGGTGTGCTTAATGCTACAGGATATGAAGACATCTTAGCCAATTGGGCACGTCTAACTTTGTGGCAACAGTTTGGGGAAGGCCCTTTGCTGTTCCAGCATGACTGTGCCCCTGTGCACAAAGCAAGGTCCATGAAGACATGGTTAGACGAGTTTGGTGTGGAGGAACTCGATTGGCCTGCACAGAGCCCTGACCTCAACCCCATTGAACACCTTTGGGAGGAATTAGAACGCTGATTGCGAGCCAGGACTTCTCGTCCAACATCAGTGCCTGACCTCACAAATGCTCTTTTGGCTGAATGGGCACAAATTCCAACAGACACACTCCAGAATGTTGTGGAAAGCCTTCCAAGAAGAGTGGCAGCTGTCATAGCCACAAAGGGGGCTCCAACATATTAATGCCCATGGTTTTAGAATGGGATGTCCAACAAGCTCATATAGGTGTGATGGTCAGGTGTCCACTGACCTTTGGCCATATAGTGTACCAATTCATATATCTATATATTAATAACATAATATAATAATATACGGAAGATCAGCAGGGCACTTAAGTCAAACCAATGTGTTCAGTGTGTGTGATTCAATGCAACTCTGAATCACAAAGGGTTTCAGGATTAATTTTTAATCGTTCTCTGCATGAAATCACATATTCCTTCATTGGTCCAGGTTGATTAAAACAATAAAAAAAGAAAAAGAAAGATGACAGTAAGCCTATGATAAAGGTTGGCCGTTAATATTAAATATCCTCTCTATACATTATATTTATTGATATAATAGTTTTAACAGACAATGACAAATGTACAAATAGGTGAACATAATTATGTACAAACTATACTGTTATTACCATCCCAATACTTCAACACCAGAGATCGGAAAAAAAGGACGTTACATCGATTAGCCACAGACGACCAAATAAGGGAATGTAACAGTTTATATCTATATATCTGAATCAGAAAGAGCCACACCTATAACTATGGAGGTCAAAACTTTGATTACCCTTCCCAACACCCATCATCATATCAATAAAACATTGTGTAACATGGGAACTGTAGGCTTATTGGTTTAGTCCAACAGGGGGGGCGTAGCATGGCGATCTCTCTCAGCTGATTGGCTAGGAGAACTCTGAGCAGGCGGGCCCACCAAGAACTGGACAAATAGTGACCTAGAAACAATCATGTAAACCCTACAGGGTGCAGTGTGTGGTAAAAAGACCTGGTATTACAACACAAACGTGCAAATCTTGAATGTTCCTGTAATTTAATGCCACACGAAGATGCGGTTTCCATTGTTGTGAAAAACGACATGCCTGAAATCGAACTTTCTTTTTACCAAATCTTGGGGAGGGGGGGGGGGGGGTTGGTCTTTCTGAGACACACATAGAATAATTTACCATTAAGTCTTAAAAGATGATTGTTTTTAACATGTAACAAGTCATTTTACATTCTTTAGATGTGGAATAAACTTACATATACAAGAAGATAAATGATTAGAATTTCAATAACAATCTACTCATAAAAGTTTTGCTACATTCCATTAAAGCACAGTAACCAGTAACCATTTCATAAATCAACAAAACATTTAAGGAGATTACAAAATGGCTACCTTACCCCACATCCACCCCTAAAATAGCCAAGTCAACTGTTACACTACAATTTAGACGAATATAAACAAGTGTCCTTTTTTTCCAAAGAGAAAGGTATCTGGAAACATCCCATCATTCAACACACACACACACACACACACACACACACACACACACACACACACACACACACACACACACACACACACACACACACACACACACACACACACACACACACACACACACACACACACACACACACACACACACACACACTTAAAAACGGGGCCTATTTAACAGGAAGTTAACGTTGGTGTGGGCAACTAGCTAAGCCCTTGAACTGCCCCTCGAAGGCGGAAACAGTTCAAGTATTTTGTTTCTCGGTAAATATGTTATCCGCCTTGTGTCAAGATGGCCACACATTCATGGAATTGTATTGTTTTCTCCTTCTTACAGTTATAAACTCTCTCTGGAGCCGTAGGATAACCTCAACTAGTGACTAAAATATTACGGTTCCAGTGTCATGACGCGACGGTCACAGGAGGGGCAGAAAGAAAAAAAAACAAACACCTTTTTGATCCCCAGTATAATACCAATATATGTTCAAATCACCATCAGCAAAATTGCACATGTAAGTGAATGCAACAACGTCCATATACGAGTGTGTGTGTGTCTGTGTGAGCGCGTTTATGGCTTTGGTTTAATGGTGGGAAGTGGGATTGGGGGCGGTAGGGGGGCGCTAATGGGGATGACCCCTGTGGCCAACAGGATGATGATGAGGACGATGATGAGGACCACCACCACGATGACCACGATCAGCTTGACGTTCTTCCACCAGTAGGTGCGCGCCACCTTCTGGGACGTCTGCTTGAAGTGCTGGGCCTAGGGGAGAGAGAGAGAGAGAGGAAGAGGAAGAAGGGGACCATGGTGTTACAAAAGCTTCACCAGGGATGGTAAGATAACACACAGACTGCCAAACAGACGGCTGTTCAGGTCTGCTTCTGGGCTGAAAGTTTCACATTGAGGATGTTTTTGGTTTTACAAATTGTACTACCCAGTCTCTGTATTCTATGTCAGATTGTTCTGGCATCGCCCTTCTCGCGGTCTCCTCTACCAGCTCTGCCCCCAACATGTTTATCTGGTGCATCTTCCCCTCCATGGAACATCTTTACTGTGAGCTACAGGCATCGGAATCGATTCTAGCTGGGATTCTAACAACTGACAAGCACCACTGGTTTCAAAATGATTGATTACATTAATTGAAGTCAATGTCATAAAAGTTAAATAATACAATTTATTCCACTTATCCGTAGACTGGATACTCCACATTCCTATGCAATCAATTGAATCATATGAAGAATAAATAGCTTGGCACAAAAATGTACAATGTCTCCAAAACTCAAGTCACCAAAAATGGTGCAACACTTACCCCCGCCTGCAGGTCCTCAGACTTGTCCATGAGGTCGTCCAGTCTCTCGCCCCGGGCCAGGATGCGGTCTACGTTCTGTGTCATGATGTCCTTCACCCCATCCACCTGGCTCCTCAAGGCCTGCACCTTGTCTTGCGGGGGAGGCTCCAGCCCATTGGCTCGTTCCTGGACACACAGGTGAACACACACACACACAGGTAAGAGACAGGTGAACACACACACACACAGGTAAGAGACAGGTAAACAGACACACAGGTGGTAAGACAGGTGAAATGACAGGTAAGACACAGACACAGAACAAAACACAGGTAAGAGAAACACACAGGTGAACTGACACACAGGTGGTAAGAGACATAATAGCCCCCACGCACGCACGGAATAATCTAGCTAAATCGTGGAGCGTGAATTTGCCATGAACAGACACACAGGTGAACAGAACAGACACACAGGTAAGGAAGCCAGGTGAGACGCACAGGTGTACAGACACAGGTTTAAAGGGGACATATTATGTCACCAGGTGTGAGGGTGATTAGCCATCGCAAGCCGTTTCACAATTGCATGTGACTCCCGACTAGTGACTTCACAAGTGGGAATATCCACCTAGATGTATGATCAGCCTTCCAGCCTACCCTACTACTACTTACTTCTCAATACCATTGGCAACTTGTTTTGTTTACTTACCTATATTTTTCCTTAGGCTTACTCACTCTAAATTTGTACATTTATAATTTTACTTTATTATTCTATTGTTTATTACTCTATGGTTTATTTTTCTATCGCTATGCTTATGTTGTTGGTATTTTGAGCAAACTCTGGCACAAGAATTTCCTTCTATTCTTCTAATTTCTATCTTATCTCTGATCTCATCTTACCCAGTGGACTGTACCGACAGGTAAACTGATCTAGTAATCATACATCGAGGTGGACATCCCCACTTGTGAAGTCACTAGACGGTAGTCAAATGGCAATTGTGAAATGGCTAATCACACTCACACCTGGTGGCATAATATGTCCCCTGTAAATAAAAGACAGGCATAGGCTTAACAGTAAAAAGACACAGGTAAAGAAACAAACAAACGCACAGACACACAGGTGACAGGCACACAGGTTAACAGACATACAGATGAAAGACACACAGGTAAATAGATGGACAGTGATACAGACACAGGTAAACAGACATACAGGTAAACCCAGACACTCAAGAGACATAGAAGAGACAGATTCACAGACATCATGGCACTGGGAGGAGTATTCTGTTTTTAAAAGAACGATGGCAATCACCATTTGGGCCTTTTGGTGAACACACATTTCTTATGTGTGAACAACGTCGTGTTGACACTGCAATAGCTTCTGGCCATGACTAACCACCACACACGGAAGCCAACATCGGTGCTGACAAAAATAGACAGATCTAGATAGGTGGGCTTTGAGAGTCCATTTTAAAATATAATCTAGAACGCATAGAATAATACGCAGGTTGTTGTCGTGCGTGT
Organism: Coryphaenoides rupestris; assembly: GCA_002895965.2. NCBI lineage: Eukaryota > Metazoa > Chordata > Actinopteri > Gadiformes > Macrouridae > Coryphaenoides > Coryphaenoides rupestris. The sequence goes on from PIJE02000056.1 coordinate 840,148, forward strand.
CCCATGAGTCTCTCATAACATAAACACAACCGTCTCTAGGCAACAGGGGTGGATGTCGGCCGTGTGTCACCGCCTGCACAGCAGCACCACCACCACCAGCACCACCAACACCACCACACAGGCACACCCCGGGCCTCGAAACAAGCGCCCTTCTCAGCCAGCGGGAAAGAGATAGCTATCACATATCTCACAACGAAAACAAGCCAAAACAACAGTAGGTCTGTTCCGAGTGGCCATGTTTGAAAGGCTGCGGACTAATATGGTGAATTCAAGAAGATGTGTGGTGGAAAATATGCGAACATGAAACCACACCACGGTTAACCATGACGCCAGAAGTCACGCATGCATGTATTACTGAGGTGTGTTTGTTTTATGGACCGTGTGTCCCTGTCGGCAGAGCATGACGCGACCACTGGGTGCGAGTTTTTCCTGAGACAAACAAACAAATAAATAAATATAAAAGTTGTGAACCTAAATATAGACCTGACTCTACCGACATACAAACAAACACGGAGGTGCTTCGTGACACTAGCACGGTCTTAACGACACTTAATAGGTCGTGTTGGCGTTTTATGTCACATTTAAATGTTAATCATAACGAGTCTTCAGCACCGTGAACATAAAACCAGACCGCTTCCTTTCCCACTGGGGCCATTTGCTCAATAAAGCAACAAACAAATACAGGTTACACAAAATAAACATAATTTGGCTGATTTACATCATTTAGATGTCTGTCTGTCTGAGAGAGAGAGAGAGAGAGAGAGAGAGAGAGAGACCTGTTGGATGTACAAAAAAAAAAGAAGAAGAAATGGGACACCGGATCCGCGCCAACAGAGTTATCAGAGAACTAAACACAACAATAAAATCACCTACCGGATCGATATCCATTATGATTGTTCTCACGGGAAAGTCCCTTTATAAGTCGATTAGCGACCCTTCTTTGAGTGGATCGTGGTGTTTGAGAGGTTTATAAAAGCACGTCGACACGGTTACGTTTCCCCCTCACAGTTCGGTCTCCTCGTCGAGGTAACTTCCTGGTTGGTTCTCTCGTCGCCGAGCGGAGGGCGGCAGGACGCAGGCTGCGGTTCAACTTATTATTGAGGTCATTTATCCAACAAAGTCTGCTCCGGAATGGGAAGAACGGCCTTTCTTCTATGAGATACTCGGGAGCACAATGATATCTATGTCACACATTTTGAACAGGGGCGTCGGCGCCAAAAGCCTCAAATTAAAAGTTTGTTTTCATGTGGATTTCGTAATTAGTGACACAACTACAGTGCAATTGGCAAAATGAATGGTTGATAGACCATGTATACTGGAGGGCCCCTGTCACCCTCTTACATACTTAAACAAATATGATGAAGAAAATAATGTTGCTGTCTTAAGTATGATACTCCATGCAAGCCTCATTTAACCGCATAGTGAAAGTATCACAGTATTATGTGGGTCCATATATATATAATGATGGTCTAAATTATGTTAAAATTCGTTTTTTTTGGAAAATAATGTGACTTTTTCCGGCTCGGCCGTGGTGGGTCCCTATATGGTTTCTTTTCACAGGGCCCAAAATCCCACATTTGAACATGAAATGACCCGATTTGATCAGAGCCCTACAGTGGCTTTCACAACAACAACAAAAACACACATACCGTATATATATATAATAAATATATGTATCATTTTAAAACATGCAAAAAGACTGGCATCCAAAATCCATGTTATTTATGACATTTATATATTACATGTACATTAAAAGTCTCACGATGCTTATCTCTGCTAAGGGGACGGGGGGGAGGGAGGGGGGGATGCATATGTATGACTGTTTGTTTAATGTGAGAAAAATTGCAAAACCTAATAAACAGATTTAAAAAAAAAAACATTAAAAGTCTCACGATGCACCAAGCACCCAATATGTTTGTTTCCAAGACACACAACCTCCCCATCCAAATACACTTCCAATGTCCCTTTCTGTGTGTGTTTTGGGTAAACAAACAAACATGGCCGTTTTTTTTATCTGAATTTTACCAAGCAAGTTCCAAAAACATCAACAAGATTGTTTGGATCCCTTCACCTTTGATTCGGTGGATCGTGGGAATAGCGTGTGTGTGTGTGTGTGTGTGTGCGTGACGGCATCTCTCTGCCGTCACCGTCCCAGACCCTGAGCAACCGGTTCTAAGGAGATGGTGGAGGGAGTGAACCCAATGCAATAACCCAAGGCAAAAATATAACTAATAGAATAATCAAATGGTGAATAAAAGTCATGTTACATGGAACATGTTGATTGGGCATGGATTTTTATAGTCTCTACAATATACTGTATAGTGACCATATATAGGATGCTTTGAGGCCCCGAATGTATTTTATATCCTGCTACAAATTGGTCCAGAGCCCGTTGACTGCTCTGGACCAATTCCAATGATACTCAAGAAGGCCCCTGTGGAGTGTGTGTGTGTTTGGTGGCTGGTTTAAGCAGCCTCACCTGGCCCTGGCGGACTAGTCTGGGGCTGGGTGGGGCGGGACACCTGTGATGCATTGGCTAATCATGGCCCACAGGTTAAACCAGCCATCACCACACACACACACTCAGAGAGAGCGCTAGGATGCTAGCAGCTACCACCTGCTCTGTCCATTCATTGATGCTATATGTCAACAGTCTCTGTAATAAACTGGATTACTCAACAAAAACCCATTGGAGGAGCACCAGAGAAGCCATGTTAGTGGCGTGTCGCAGGAGTTACACACAATTGTTTTACATTTTAATAAAAATATAAGATGCAGATAGATATTTAATTGAAAGCTGCAGCGAACAAAAAGGTGTTGAGCCCTGATTTAAAGGAATAAGGTGTTGATGCAAACCTTACATTGTTCTGGAGGTTTGTTCCAGAGCTGTGGTGCATAGAAACTAAAAGCTGCTTCACCATGCGTGGCTCCAACCCTAGAAACAGTGAGCAGGCCAGTGGCCCCTGATGACCTGAGAGTTCTGGTGGGCTCATACCACACAAGCAGGTCAGAGATGTATTTTGGTCCCAACCTATTTAGTGCTTTATACACTACGAGTGATATTTTAAACTCAACCCAATACAAAAGAAGTGAATCACTTCTTACTTGTCCCATAGCTAACCTACACACCAAATATTGTGCAAATCCATGCTCATCGTTTTGAGATATCCACAGATGGGACGAAAACATAATGAAAATGCCAAACACAAAATATTATAGAAAAACACGTTTATTTCTTTTCATAATGTACATGTTTTGAAGGTAGGACGTCAATAGTCGAGTTATAGTCTATACAAAAGCAGCAAAGGTTACAGAAAAAGGAACGAAGTGTTTTTAAAATACTATTTAATGAATACATGTTGTAACTAAGCAGGGGCTCAATTTTACATCATTCTTGGAAAAGGAGAAAAGTAAAACATTGAGCTGTGGACACAAGATTGCTCGGATATGACCATAATTTACAAATCCATTGCGTGGAGAGAAGACAAACGCAAAGCTTTCTTCACATCCGCTTTCCCCCCCTCGTCTTCAGTGGCCTTGTTTGATAATAATGTCAGACATGTCGTCCACCTTCACCAACTCCAGGTTCTAGGAAAATGTAAGAAGATTCAGCTGTTCAGAAACATGACTCAATGGCTCAGAAACATGGCAGTCTCAGAGGGGGCGCGGGGTTACAATGGGGTTCCTGTTGAGTTCACCTGGTAGAGCAGTGGTGCTCAAGATATTTTTGAATGATATTTTTCCAGCCAAGTACCCCTTTAAAATTTAAAGTGATGCTCTTATTGGAAAGATTTATAGAACTTGTTACAACGTTACTATTCTGATTTACTCAATTGTATTAAGGGGGTATTCATTCATTTTCTTAAGGTGGAATTACATTACAATTGTTTCGAAATCAATATTAAAACAAATGCCTTTCCAATTCCCTGTACTCAAACATTGCGAGGCATCTGTGAAACTCATTTTGCGCTCACCTTTTCATTGGCCAAATGTAACAGAGCAACAAAGGCCAACGGGATAGACAGGTTCTGGGCCATGGTGTTCGGCAGGCTGGAAGACAGAGAGACAGAACAAGCTTTAGGGTTTCTTGCCTACAGAGCAGAAGGGAGGAGGGGGTTCAAGATGACGCACGTCCTAGGCTCACACCCAAAGACCGCCATGGCTGGGTTTGATGTGCGAGGTGGGGGTGGCGGAGGTACCTTTGTAACAGGCTCTTTGTCGTCTGACTGAAAAACTTCTCGCCGGCCACCTCTGATGCCTCTGCAGGTTGTGGCTCCTAGAGAGACATGAAAAACTGGTGAATCAATGGAGAACCCGCTGGACGGGAGGATGTTTGGTTTTTCTTTCTTTCACTTCCTATCTTTTAATTAAAGGCTTTTCTTTTGAAGGTTGTTTGAAGTGTACCTCATTGGACTTATTGGGGCTGTCGGTCAAGAGAGTCCACATGCTGTTCTTCAACTTCTTCATGTCCATCTTCTTGGCCGTCTTGGCATAGTTGATCTCGATCTTGTTCACCTGAAGGGAACAAGGTTACAAAAGGTTCACACTATGCAGACATAGAAACTGAATTTGAAGACATTACATTTACATTTAGGGCATTTTGCAGAAGCTTTTATCCAAAGCGACTTACAAAGAGTACATTTGTTGAAGGAGACAGCAATATATCGCTGTGGGACATAAAGATAAGAATAGACCAGGTTTCGAGCATTCATAATAGTGAGGCTAATAGAACGAGTTTCATAATTGCTAGGTTGCCTGCATAAATACCTGGGATAAGAGCAGACGTGCCATTCTGAGTGCATTACCAACATCCAAGAACATACAAGCAATGCTATTAATAATGCCAAGACATACAAATACGCAAGTTAGTGCTAGGGTTCGCTGAGGGGTTATGCAGAATCCAGGTGAACTCTGAACAGGTGGGTCTTGAGTCTCTTGCGGAAGCTGGTGAGCGACTGCCATACTGACATGAGCCTCCACCGACAAATGTCAACTTGTGAAAATGTCCATCCTCACCACACATTATACTATGAGGAGGGAAACCTCTAACCCTGGCAGAATTAATGCCTTGCTCAACCAGTTGAGCCGGACAGGGAATTGAAACCCCTCCACAACGCCTTGCAGTGTTAACACCTTGCTCTTTCCACGGTGATCGCAATATTGAAAAGGCATTGTGAATTGGCGGGCTGGCTCCAACATGGCTGACGACTCACCCTGTGGGGCTCAGGCACCATGTCGTTCTCTCCGTAAGTAGAGAAGCCATCGGGGTGCTGCGAGGAGGGGCCGGCCTCGTCCACCGAGGGCTGCGGCATCGTCAGACAACCCAAAACCTTTCGCCATCGTCATCGCTATCGCCACCCTGGAGGAGGAGTGGGGAGGGACAAGACAGGAGACAGTTAATGAATGTTAAAGCTGATGTATTTTCCAACGCCAAGATTCCTTGTCCACTCTAGACCTAATTTGCAATTCAACATAAACCAATTCTCCCTCATCATATGGGCAATAAAAGATGTCCAATTTCAGATTACATACAAAATAGGAAATATTGTAGAAAAATACTGTGCATTCATTCATTCATTAACAAGCCTGAAAATCTGACAACAACATGGCCGTCTGAAGATCAGAGGCCATCTGAACATTTTAATCAGCCTGCGATTTCAAGTACCACAGTTACCACGTAGCAATGAACAATTGATTCAGTAGTATGGCTCTGCTCTGCCCCTTGTGCTACATCAACAGCAGAAGGTGTCTTACCTGCAGGCCGGGGCAGCGTTGGCGGTGTCGTTGGCGTTGTTGTAGTCGTAGTCGCCGATGCCCCTCCACCAGGTCCCCGGAGAGCCGCTTCTGGGCCTCCTGCCGCAACTTGAGTCCACAAATACACACAAGGAGGTCAGAGTTAGAAAAAACCCCCACAATCGTGTTAGACGGGCACTGTGAGCAAAGATCCGTCCAACCCAGGACTCATTTTTAGAATAGATAGAATAGAACTTTATTAATCCCGAAGGAATTCTTGTGCCAGGTTACATAGCAGAGCAACTCTGGCAGGCAGCCGCCCGAGACGGCGCCGGAATGCTTCCGGTACTATCAAAAGAATAACATTGACTTGCACTCGCAGGAAGATGCAATATCTTCCATTATGTGATAAGCGCATTGCGTGATATCTGATTAACCTAGTAACCCTTTATCTTTATTATCGTTTCGTTTCCATGGCGACTACACATTCAAATGCAGATGTCTAACTTGGCGTTGCCATTGGGTATCCACAAGTTAAACATATGGAAATGGTTTGAACACACGTGGTAGTCTGAATGAAGAGGGTATAATACCAAACTATGAGGCTTTGCATTTTTTGTGTAGTTTTTGAGGTCTTGAAAAAGCGGTATATGAATAAAATGTTGTAATATTATTTTCTAACTAAAAAGTTAGACAGTCAAATCTAATATTTTAAAGCACTAAAAGCAAAACTGGAACCCCCCCTAGGTTAAAGTGGAGTACTGCAGTGGCTGTAGACAGTGGTGGCGGTGTCGTACCGTGCTGGAGGGCTTGAGGCCGAGCTGGGAGAGGGTCTCTGGGGGGAACTGGAAGTCGGAGGGCAGCGTGGTCTTCCTTTTGCTGGCGGTGAGCGCCGACTTGCTATTCGTGGTGGCGGCCTGGAGAGAGACACCAGGTACGTCAGTGCTGTTGGGTCTTGTTAAATGGAAAATTCCTAAACTATTTCCCTTAATTAAAATGTATCTTCAATGACCAAAAGTATGAATTATTAATAACAGCTATTCAGTGAATGTGAATACATTACACATAGCGATCTTTTTGCGATAGAGGCAGAACAAATTCCATGATATTCCATGACCTTTCCACAAGGATTTTAGCAAAAATTCCCTGACTTGTGACACGGAAGTGTGTGTCGAAATTGACATCATCGTCGTTGAAGTCCAACTCGAAGGTCTTCTTGGGCTTCCTCTTGCGCGTCTCCTTGTCGGGCAGGTGGTCAACTGGGAGAGGAATAATACGAATATTACACGTTTTGATTTTACAATAATAATACAATAAAACCGAACTATTTTCACATCATCGCGAAGGTTACACACATCTTACGTTCTCACACAGCAGCATGCTTGTACCAAGTGCTAACTGCACTACACAATACAGCCACTGGGGGTGCTGCTGCCACTACCACTACTATGACACGACTGCAGAGACTCACGCTTGTGTTTGGGTTTGAACTGCCAGTACCCGGGTCCGGCCCAGGTGGCCATGGTGCGGGGGCTGAAGTACGAGTACTCCCTGGGCTGCGAGGACAGCTGCAGGCACATGGCGGCGATGTCCCCCTCGCCGATGGGAATCACGTCCCTGGAGACACACACACACAAGCTCATGGTCAGATCTGTAGCACAACATGGTGACAGGGTTTATGACAAGGCAAGGGAAAACGGGAAAAACATGAAAAACATAAAATAGTTTCATATTGTAGGCTCGGCCTCTATTTTTCTCTTTAGTTTCACTTGAAACCATTAATTTTGCATTACATTTTTATATAGGCTGTTTACAATACACTTTTCTTTTGTCAATTATTTAATTCACACAGGAGGATACAAAGATAGACATACCAACATTCTGGCCATATCGCCAAGGTCTAACCTACACACTACAAAAACAGACAGTGAAAACACTAAAAGCATAAGTAGCAAAAGTAAGTGTAGGTACAACATGTAAACTGCTAAAGTATGCCACACACTCACTCACTCCATAAAGCCTGAAGCATGCATTCAGTAACATAAGGTGTGTGTGCCCATTCATTTATAACACTCTTGATGCCAATTCAATGCCTTCCCACCTGAAAAAATAAATAGTACAATTTAGAGTTGGCTGGATAGGGCCCACGGTGGGATCTTGCAGGCAAACGTCCAAGTGGGCTGGAGTGGAGTGTAAAACGTTTGTCAGCGGACCACCAAGGGACCAGGCTAATTAAACTAAGCAGGACGCTATACAACACAACCAGCAGATGAAGTTTCAGATACTCCTCCACCTCCTCCGCTTGTTCTCCTTTCTTGTTCCCGACACACGTATGTTTTCATGCAGAATTTCAAACTTTCACAAGCTTCAACTTTTAGCTGCATTCTACAGTCGAACCTCAGGTTTCACCAACGACAGACAACGAGGAGGGACAACCCAGAAGTAATGAACACTTGGACATTCAGCAGATGCTTCCATCCAAAGACACAGTGAATGTAGTTTAGATGCACGTCATTAAGGAGCAGGGCTTACGGCATCCTTGCTCAAGGTCACCTGTAAGCAAACTGGACATTTCAGGGTTTGAACCCGTTCAGTTGATTTGAGTCATTTTGGATAAAAGGCGTCTGCTAAATGACTAAAGGCAAGATATATCGAGAGAGCTCACTGTGTTCCTACTTCTGACGGGGGGTTCTTACCGTCCCTTGCCAGAACCGGACATGGCGCAGCCGTCCACCATCTCCACGGCAACACCATCGCCCTCCTCGTAGTCTCCGTCAAAGTCCTGACCAGGGTCCCCACAGTCCTCGTCCTCCGGCTCGGGGTCGGCGTTGAGGTCAAACGCGTGCTCGCCCTGTTTGATCTTCTCCAGCAGCTGGTTCATGGTCTGGGGACGGAGAGATTACAGTTCCTCATACGTGGTCCAGATTATACCCAAATCAGCGTACTCGCAGTGGGTTCCGATAAAGCAGGTCCTTAAAGTGTCAGTGAACGGACCTGATTGGTCATAAATCTGATGGTAGAGCCAGCAGGATACACTTCAAAACAGCAATATTAATGGTATATCCCATATCCATTGGGGACATTTTGAAATGTCACGTGTCTATTTCAATGTTTTAGTTAGGTGACAGGTACTTTGTAATTCGATGATTGTGTAGAAATACTATTGAACGATATTGAAATGACGGCTCTATAGAAGAGTGCTGCTGCCCAACGGCTTTGCTTGGAAGCTTTGTCTACTGGGCAGGAATACACCGCTAGACATACAGGACTCATCCCGTCTGTTGTTGCTTGGACTGACCTGGTCGGGCTTCCAGTTGGTGAAGGAGAAGTCGTTGAGCGAGGGGCTGATGTATGTCTTCTCCTTGACCTGCCGTAGACCACCTGTGGTGACAAGGAGGATCGTTAGTGTCTGATAAAGATTGTAAACACACTTTATAAAAAAAATATATATTCACTTTTGTACTGATGTGTGCTTTTCACTAATTTGCACATTTTGAAAGTCAGTTTTAATCTATTTTATACAGTCCATGTGCATTACACACCCACACTGGAGCTAGACTGGTAAACACAGTTTTTGATCTGCTTTTGACCTACTGTCTTAGAGCTAGAATTTCGCTTTGAAGCCCCGTGTCTTGGGCAGGTATACACCACTAGACAGACACAGTGGTTAGATCAGTGTCACATCGCTAATTTGGAGTGAATATCTGCTACACCACCACAGCAGCAGCAGCGCTATGCTGCTATACATTTCACTTTGGAATGTTTCTGGCGGTGGTAATTATTGCAAAACTTGTCGAACGTGTGAGGAACTCCGCCTACCCAGGCTAACCATTGAACTTCGGCGAACGAACCTGTTTTATACAGCATGATTTTCAAGTTCCAATGTTTTTGTCATTGTTTGTGATTAGCTTGACGTGTGCTTTTGTACACGCTGGCACCCCTGGGAGTCGGAACGTACTGGAAAAGGGGGATGTGGGGACGCTCTGTGGGGGCGGGGGGGTGGCGGGGGCCCCGGAGCGGAGCAGGGTGAGGTGCGAGGGGAACAGCAGCTCGCAGCGGCTGTCCTCACTGAAGAGCACTGAGAGGAAGACCCCCGCGGTGCTGCTCTCGTCGAACGACAATGCCATGCGCTGGAACATGGGGTCCACCTGCAGAAAAGACCGGAGATAGTTATGTTTTTTTCCCCCTCCATCACCGCCCACACGTGGGGTCCATTTGGACACACGGCGGAGAGGATTTGGAGGAAAGTGCAGGCTTTGGTGCGCGCAGGGGGTCCAGTCCTTCCGTTTGAAATGTGTGTGCTTAAAAGTGGCTTCAAGGTTGCTTTAATTTATAATTAGGAGTTTTCCTTAGGCTTGGGGGTCATATAAGTGGGTCTGTAAAGCCCATTGAGACCACCAACTGTGACTCAGGGCTATACAAACAAAAAACGGGCTTCACTAGAAGAAGGGGGGGAAAAAAAACAAAACAAGAAACTCACTTCACACTTCCTCTCGGACTCGGCGCTGTTGATGTTGCCCAGATTCTGCTCCACCGTCTTCTTGGCCGGCCTCTTCTTCTTCGCCGCTTGCTTGGGGGCCATGTCGCCCGCCCCCGCCCCGCCCTCCTCAGCACCGTCCTCGTCGGGAACTGCTGCCGGCCAACACACACACACAACCATCACAATTACACAAACAAATGAACCAATACACAATTTATCTCACCCACACCTAGGCCATTATTATGCATTCATATGTATAACAATACTGCTGTTATAACTGTGTTTAGTGGCTCCATGAGTAGATATAGATAATAACATGGGTCTATGTATGGACATGTTATATATCAAGTACAGTGAGAGATCTCAGTGCTGGGTTTGGGACCACCGGCGACGGGTTCTGACCTTCTCCGGGTTTTGTCTCAGAGCCGAGCCCGCCCAGAACCCTGTAGGCGTCAGCGTGGACCGCGTCTACCCGCACTGCGTAGATCTTTGTACTGGCGTCCAGCGTGCCCGCCGCCACCTAGAGAGGATCACACACACACACACACACACACACACACACACACACACACACACACACACACACACACACACACACACACACACACACACACACACACACACACATTAAAGGAACGCTGATAGTAGCAAGCAGGGTACCATAAGGAGATGAACATGAAATAGCCAGGGTCATGCGGTCACAAACCCCAAGCGGTGAGTCAACAGAGATACAAGGCATACCTTGAAGTTGGTGATCTCAGAATCCTTCTGTTTGAGAATATCGGCCATGTAGTCGATCAGATGCAGACCAAAGGCATTCTTTGTGGTGATTTTCTGAGAAAGACCACATCATACTTGTTAGCCATTTCTTCATAAACATAGCTCATGTCCGTTTGGTACTTAAAATGTGATTGTAGTGTATGTTGGTAAAAAGGTAAAATGTATCATTGTAACACTCAATGTACAATCAATGTACTCAATGAGTGTGTGAGAACATACTTACATTCTCAGTGGACAGCTTGATACAGGTCGAATAGTGCTCAGAAATCTGTGCGTTCGACAACTTGGGAATAGCAGCGGGGGTACCTGTGGCACTACACACACACACACACACACACACACACACACTTAGTCACCCTTGTACAGTAGCAGTAAATACAGAGAGAGAGGGATTGTCCATACCTGTGAGACGCAGAGTCATTGAAGGAATCGTTGGCAGACTGGAGGTCAATAACCCGGGACCGGCGTCTCTGGCGCCTCTCCTTCTCGTCGTCGTTGCCGGGGAAGGCGGCGAGGAGCGGCGTGCTACAAGAGGCCGGGGACATGCCCTTGTTGGTGTGCTTCAGGGACGGGGTCCACTGGGGCACCCGGGGGACGGGTGTGGAGGAGAAACTCATAGTAGCTGCGGAGAAAGCAGGCATACATGACAAATCACATCAGTATCAGTTTTTTGTGTTTTGTTGTTATGGTGGATCCCTGGCACAAAACGTCAAGCCACAGGCCCAAAAAGTCTTAGCGTTAGAGACAGACCTATTCTCACAAATCAGATCGGCCTATAGCATGATAGAACATCTGGATCTGAGATTAACCTGACATAAGCTTTCAATCCCACATCAGAAACAGCCTATTATGAGTTCTATTACCATAGACATGTATATGGATATGTACAGCCATTAAGCTACGTTGTTGTGTCTGATGTTTCAATTGTTAAGCACTTGGTACTGCTGTCTTGCACGAAACATGTTCCATAAATAAAGCTTAATTTATACAAATCAAGACACAAATACAAGAGATATAGAAATGTAAAGTATGCATCACTACATTAGGGACAACACGGCTGTGTGCGTCTATAAGATGTTCAGCGGCAAAGGTGACCGAAAACGACAACATACGCTTCTTATAAAGCAACACAAAGACACGCGTTCATGTATTGCATACGCGAGTGTTAAGTGAATTAACTGAAAAGCTGACGTCGACACAATCATTTGGACACAACAGATATCTAATCTAATACATCTATCTCTCAAACTCTCTGGGTTTGATAGGCTTTGTTTTTCTAGATGCGTTTAATTAGAAGACAAGTTGTGGAAAACCGTCCAGAAACTCGTTGTAATTTGCCCAGCAGGTCCAGAGCGTGTACATCGCATCGTATCGTATCTTTACGTACCTTTTTTATTTTTTAAACCGATGATGTAAATCCAGAATGTGCCTGAATGTTGATAAGTGTGATGAAGTGATATGTTAGTACACGATACGAGGTCACGCAGGACTCTCCTTCCTGCTCGCTTTTCAAAAATTGCGCCAAGCGGTTTACGCATGTGTGACGTCACGACGCTAGACCACGCCCCCACAACAGCTCCTTGGACTGTGAGCACATGACTTGACGTGACCTGCATGGATGAGTGTAAGTAAGATGAGATCAGATAAGACTTTATATTAATCCCGAAGGAAATTCTTGTGCCAGAGCTTCCATAGCAATAGAATAATAAACAATAGGGAAATAAACTGTAGAATAATAAAAATAACAGTGAGTCTAAGGTAACTATATCTATATAGTTAAACATATAAAAAATATATTAAACAATATTAAAACAAATATTATTAAAACCACACCACACACACACACATATATATATGCTGTGTTACACACAGCAACGGAACGTGACGTGCACGTGGAGCTCCGGTGTAACAGGTTTTCTTCACGACACGTTCACATCAAAATGAAGAAATTGCCTTTATTTTATACTCTATGTTTATCTCCTATTGACACAAAACCACCAATCAAACAAGTAGTGTTACTCTGCCTTTATTTTGTGTGGTTGTATTACTGTTTGTAACTACAGCTAAAACGCTGTGTTTAAGCTAACTATATAAAGGTTGAGTATATGGTCTCAACCTTACAGTCCACTTGGTTTCCCCGTACGGTAAGCTTTTAGACATTGGCACTAGATTTGGAAAATATCTATTCTTCATGCGAGGTTTTTTCATAAACATTGTATTACATTTGTAGGCCTAATAGATGTAGAGATGATAACAATACCAGGCAGGCGAGTGTGGACGTGTGCTAGTCACTAGGTGGCAGTAAACAACCAGGGTCCAACATGACAGACTGCCCACTGCTTTCCCTTTGTCCAGTCTTATGGAGTTTCCATGGTAAAATGTGGTTTATTACCCCATCTAGATTCGGAAGTCTTTCAAATATATAGGCAACGCAATATAATTTCTTGAATTTGATTGAACCTTCCATCCTTCAAGGAGCCTAATTATGTCACTTGATTGTCATATTCATCAGACTGTAGCCAAGATATTACATACTGTCCAATGTTTCTAATGTTATTAAATAAACAATTAAGTCAACTGCAATGTCATAATTGGGTGTAATCATGCTAGAAAAGGATGAAAAGGGATCTGTCGTCCGTCGAGACTCCTGAGGAAACATTGTGGTGAAAGGCCAAGCCGAACACATCTCATCCATGTTGCCCTCCACTAAATACTGTAATCAGCTCCATAATTGATGTTGACAGCCAAAACGAATTGAATTATGGGGAAGACTTTGCATTAATCATTTGGACAACCACAGATACACAAAGACCTATTTAAAACAGAAACTCAAAACCAAGCATAACATATTTAAGGTCTCAAACAGTCGTTTCCCAGATGAAAATAAGCTGTTCTGTAACTGGTAGGCAAAAGTGAAATCTGGGTGTAATCATAGATGACATTCTCAATTTTAAGAGCCATAGCGATCACAAAGTCAGCTTTTTACCATCTAAAAAACATTTCAAAGTGAAGAGTCAATCTGTGAAAAGCAGACTGAAGAATTAAACCATGCATTCATGACAAGTAGATTAGTCTACTGTAACTGTGCGGTGAACTACAGTTAATTCAAAATGCGGCTGCATGTGTGTTCTCACTGAAACAAGTCTGAATGCATTACACCTGTTCTCAGATCTCTACATTGGCCCCTGTCAAAACTAGAATCAATTTTAAGATGATGCTATACTTGTACACAAACCTCTAAATGGCCTCGCATCTCTGAGTATATAAAATACATGCTCATTAGATACGAACCAGCAAGAAACCTGTGTAACCCCACCCCCCCACCTTACTCTGACGCAGGTGAGGCTGCCTGCTGGAATTATGGCCCAAGTAGATGCAACACACTGACTCAGGATGAGAGATACCCCAGTACCACCTTGGAGGGTAAAAACCTTACTTTTCACTACAGTGCTTAGACTAAGTTCTTAGTGTTTGGGTCCTCCTGCCCCACATAGTGACACAAAGCCCATAAATGAACGATGGAATAATCATGTGTGGTGTGTGTGTGTGTTGTGTGTGTGTGTGTGTTGTGTGTGTGTGTGTGTGTGTGTGTGTGTGTGTGTGTGTGTGTGTGTGTGTGTGTGTGTGTGGTGTGTGTTGTGTGTGTGTGTGTGTGTGTGTGTGTGTGTTTTGGACATTGTGAGATCTGTATATTGCATATATACTGCATTCATTATTTGTATTGTATTTGTATTCTCAAGAATTTCCTTTGGGATCAATAAAGTTTTATCTTATCTTATCTTATAATTGTACAAACAATTATAAGTTGTTATGCATATACAGCATATGGCAGTAGTCCCAGTGCTGGGACAACATACAGGAGTTTAAATCGTTTGAAATACCACCACAAAAATAGAAAAAAGGACAATTGTTATGTTAGGGAACAAGTTATACTCTGGAGTGGTTATGCAAGTGGTTTATGAAAGATGACGAGGCAGGGTTCCAAGACGTGTTGGGACGATCGTATGCACTGGCTTTTGTCAACATGGATTAAGAGAGAGCCAATAGCATATGGAGGACACTATTGTCTTCTTTGCACACCAAGGGATGTTCTCATCTTATTTAACATTTCTTAATTTGGTTTACTGAATTCAAGTCAAGCTTTATTTATATAGCATACACCGTGTGCTTTACATAAAGTAACACTGCAGCACATAAACATGCAATGGAGTGTGTGTTGTTGGTGGCTGGTTTACGCAGACTCACCTGGCCCCCGTCAAGGACTGGGACAAGTCACGCATTTACCACCTGCTCTGTCTGCATGAACTACTCCAAATCTGCAATAAACCGGTTTAAAAAGTCAAATGTTTACTGATATGATTTGAAATCACAAAAAAAGAAGGCTGCCTTCTGAAACCATCTGTGTAACTTTAACCTTGAATATTCTGTTCTTGGTCCTAGTGTTGCTTGTGTATCTCTTGAGTGAGATTGTCTGGCAACACAAAGCTGTCAAACGTGCTGTGATTTGTGTGCGGACAGGCTTGTGTGTGCTGTGGGGGGGGGGCAGGGGGTGGTGGGTGTGGGGAGGAACTGTATAATCTCCTTAATGCATCCGAGGTGAAGCACTTCGCTGTGATGCATGGCTATGGCTCGAAAACCTAAATAAACTTTGACAGCTAATGTGCGTGTTAACATTTGTGTTAAACAGAATAGTGAGAGTTGCGCGCGTACACACACACACATACACACACGCACACACACACAGGAGCAGAGGGAACATTTATCTCTACAGCGAATGCACCTGCTCATAGGAATTAGCCAGAAATGCAGTATTGATTTTTCGCTGCTTATCGATCGAATATGACATTATCAAATGCCTCCACTTTTCTCTGCTCCATCTCTTATCTTATGTCTGTGTGCTGTTAGTATTGACAATGGCCGTGTGTTTATTACTTAAATTAGCGTCATCTCCGTCATTGCGTGCACAACACAACATAACACCGATTTAAGGTAGACGCATCCGTTCTACTACGCGTCCTCCAGGAAAAGCTGTTGACTCAGAAACGCTCCGATTAGTCCATGTAACACGGCACAGCACTTAACTCACACAGTATGTTCCTGTTAAGGTTATGAAGCATTGTCTCCAGGCGAGAGAGACCCAAGGCCCATTGTCTCATCGGTTTTGTCATCAGGGTAGTGGCCAGGTCTGGCCGGGCTCCAAGCTTGGGGGACGAGATCTTTATTCAGTGTATCAATGCGGGGCTTTTAGCGGAATTACATTACTGGTGGGAAGCCGAGTAGTAGGAGACATGACCGGAGAGGTGAGTGAGTGCATGATAGTTATGGAATTGTACAGTTTCCCCGGGTACATCGTTAGGCTGCCGTTGAATAAAATATTCTTTGTGGCTTCATTTATCCTTACTATATGTGTGTGTACTGTGGTTGCTGGAGTACTATTCGTATACAAGCCAAAAGTATGCTATACTTTTCGGACGTACTACAGTGTCACAGGGTTTTTGCCATTTTACAATCTGACAGGTGTAATTAATGATGACACACAAACCAGGTAGCATTTATCCATACATACATATTATACCACATTATTGTTAAATACTTGATCCGGATCCTGGTCAACGATCCATGGCTGTGCGCTATTTTTTAATACAAGACAAAAAGAATATACTCAGAGCACTGCAATAGAATATTTTAATTTCAGCTGGTTAAGTTGTTTAAGTAAGTAAAAAAACAATAACATTATCGATGAAAGTAACTAATTATCTAATCCTTATCATTTGGTATTAGTGGAATAATCCACTAATGTCATGTCGTTGAACTAATGTAATTAATGTACTTTTGTAATTAACCATGGCTTTGCCTCAACTGCATCACTGCCCCTGTCGTATTTCTTTCCCAATGACAGGACATTCCTGGTTTATTCCCTTTAAATATCTGTGGGTTACATTGTAACCGTGGTTCTCTGAGTATAGAGACTATCTCTTCACCCAGCTAAATATTCTATATGTATGGGGGAATGTCCCCACCCGAGAGATGACGTGGATAATTATTTAAGACACACCAGTACTACTGGCGCGCACGGGTATATAAGGCACAGGTGTGCGTGATCACTCTGGTTTTTGATCGACACCTGATGCCGACCAGAGGGGAAAACCTCATCTGTGTCTGGGAACAACGATTCAACATCGACATCTTCTCCCTCCTCCTCCTCTTCTATATCTGCGGCCAGGGGGTATGTGGATGGAGGGGTGGGGCCTGACCTAAATACTGAGCCCAGCTCCCCTAGTTCCACCCCCTTGGGACATTTAGTCTGCTGAGCTACCAGAGTGGAAATGGTTGGCCTTTTTCCTTTAAACAAAAGGCACCATGCCTCCCTAGTTCAAGCTGTCATGATAAAGCAACTCATGCAGGAGGCAGGGTCGTCATGGGCTGCCACAGCATGGCTACAGCCCAGGTAAAACACATATTGATCGTGCCCATCTTCTGCAGGCATGCGCACCTAACAGTCTGCAGAGGACTGACCCCCTACCATTTCCATCTTTTTCTTTCTTTTTTTTATGAAATGTGAAGAGCAGCACACTCTGTGATTTCACACCGAACAGTGCCGGATTCCACCACCAAGTTACACCCAGCGGAAGCGGGCACAGCCTCGTGATACGCCCATATGGTGCACCTCTATCACCCCTGGCAGACTCGTTACTTTACGCCGACAACGCCGGATTCCACAGCGGGGTTACACCTGTGTGCATCAGCGGGCCTCGCCGCGCAATACGCCTTCAGTGTGCCAAATGACTGCCAGAGCCCTATTTCTCCTTTTCAATTATCGAGAGGCGACAACAATCCAGAGAGGAGCAAACAGCAGCTCTTATCTGCACCAGGCAGTGGATACATGTCTCGTAAGCAGATCCCGTATCTTACTTATTTTTCACTTCTTTCTCTCTACTTACTTTGAACCACATCTTAGATTGCTCAGTGGAAATCCAAAAATCTGAGCGATCACGCACACCTGTGCCTTATATACCCGTGCGTGCCAGTACTACTGGTGTGTCTTAAATAATTATCCATGTCATCTCTCAGGTGGGAACATTCCCCCATACATATGGAATATGTAGCTGCGTGGAGAGATAGATAGATTGAGTCTCAATACGATAGAGAACCAATGTATAAATTTATGTAATATAATGTAATATATATATTACATTATAATATATATATATATATATATATATATATACTATTGCAATAGAAAAAGAATGGCTAATGTCAACTCAGCATTATACATTGTATAGTGAGTATTTGACTACTTTTCCCAGGGATCCGGGAAAAGAAGGCACTGAGCAATAGTCACGTGACACCAAATTTGACTCCTGATTGGTTGCGCTTAGTTGATTCTGTTTGTCTCGGTTTGTTTAACTGGGATTAGCACAATTCCCACAGCCAATTGCTTTAATGGTCCCATCTGGTGATGTCTGCAACCATCATTTTCAATTCAATTAGTCAGTTTGCAGAAGCAGCACATGTACCTATCCATGTTTACGAAAGGTGTTCAGCATATTGAATTCCAGACTTTTAATAATCACAACAGCAGGCTGAAGCAGGACAATGTCTGCTTCAGTAAGCATCACGGCCGGTACTGCACTACCAATACCTAGCTAATTATAGCACAAATTAGAAAACGTTTGTGAGGATTTATGGATCTTTTGGTGATCTGTTGCATTTGGATTGTCTGGATAATGTATTTTGGATAATGTTTGGATAATGTATTTTAGTGTATGAAGCAGGAAGGTGGCTAACATTGAATATATTGAATATATGATTATGTATTATTGTTTTCTATTGAGTATTCCTCTCCCTTCACACAGCCTTGTCGTCCCACATCTCATGCCGGGATCTCCTTGAATGTCAAGACACACACACAACAATATATTTCCACAGTATTTGTATTTATTAGATGTTTAACTTGGGACACGCCTCTAATCCATAAAAAATTTAACAGCCAATATTGAATGCATTAAAGCCTTTTAAAGTTCCCACAGTCCATCAGAGGAAAGTTGGAAGTTGGATTTGTGGACACTGTAATGTTCCCGCTGTGTAGCCCCCCATCTCCAGCCGAGTCACCCCGCCAGGTATTCCATGAATACTAATGGTGCATATCAAAAACAGCCAGATGCCAACGCCCCCCGATATCGATTTCATTTCGTGACCTATTAATGTGTCAGCCATATCGCACAGAGATACCCAAAATGTGTGAAAGGCTGTGATTGGTGGGCCAGGGTGTGTCTTAATTGCTTGATCAAACTCGGAATAGAGCTTATTCATAACCGTATTGCTTGGTTGTAGCGATGGGCTTTCAGTTGTTTTGACAAGTCGAATAGCAAAGACAAACTTAGAGTTGAGTCAAATTGTAGATAGATTTCTCCTTTCCGCTTGCTAACACACTTGATGCACACAGGATGCTCTACTTGTCTGTTTTTGTCTTGCAAAATGTCCCTGTGCCTTAGTTGTAGGGGGCTTTGCATTGCACTCGTGGTGCTGGTGGTGGCGATGGCTTGTATTTTGACATTTTGACTAGTCGACATTTCATGCCCATCTAATTCCCGCTCACATTCAACCTAATTTCCTGTCTCTCATCACTGTTCTGCCGAACAAGGTACAAAAGTGTCTCCGGGCTCCCGGGCTCCGGTGCCGCCCCTGGATGATTAGCGGCCCCTGCGATACGCTCGCGGCTGCCGTGAATGAACAATTAGTCACGGCATAAAAGCCCCGGCTTTCCACCCACGGGTGTCGGACCATTGCTAATGTTATGTTGTGTTACGTGTCGGTTTACACATTACTTGTTGTATTTGTTAAGTCGATGGACTACCCGTTTGGATGCCTACCTGCCTGTCTGTTCCTCACCTGCCTACCTACCTACCTGCCTGTCTGTCCCGCACCTGTCTGCCTACCTGTCTCACGGTAAATAAATAACATTTCTGTTCAGCATAACCCCGAGTCCTGAGTCTAGCGTTTGGGTCCTCCTGCCCCACATAGTGACACAAAAGCCCATAAATGAACGATGGATAATCATGTGTGTGTGTGTGTGTGTGTGTGTGTGTGTGTGTGTGTGTGTGTGTGTGTGTGTGTGTGTGTGTGTGTGTGTGCATCGGAAGACCTTTTCAGGAGCTCTGCATCCGTCTTACCTCACCTCTGGATGGTATTGACGTCCTCGGGGCATCCACTGCCATCGACCGTATCCCTGATTTTATCAACTTCGATGATTTCCCATTTTAGAGGAAAAATAGAGTCCTGTGCTTTGTGAATGAGGTTATTATGTGAACGTTATTTTAGATGGCTAAGAGACTCATGGAGGATGCAGGATAGTGCTGTGTGTATGGTAAGCTCACGTAAAAGTTTGTCACTTTGCAAATTAAATCAGGAACAACTCTGAACTGCTTCATGGCAGTCATCTGTTGTGTGAGGCCCTGTGTAACTCAGGGCCTCCTTGCTTAACAAGTAGTACTGGTGCTGGTAGTGATGGTAGGAGTGCTGGTAGTGATGGCAGGGACACTGGGAGAGCAGCCATGGTGGTTAAGTGGTACCTGGCTGCCATTACAAATAGTTTTGGCAGGAACAAGAGGGTTGGACCAGTTAGCACTCGAAGAAGTATGAATGATTACCCAGTCTGCCTGTGGCTATCAGGAAGATTTCCTCCCACTGATGTCGCGCCCAGTCATTTCTCTGAATCAATCAAATCAATCGAATGAAAGATAACCAGAAGGGTGGTCGGCATCAACCCAAGTGGCAGGTCATCATGGCACCTCTGAATCTTGTGGGCTAGAACATGCTATGTAGAAGCGGCACAAAGTTCAATTATTTAAAACACACAACTACATCACAATTTTAATGACTTCCTTTATAATTTAGTTGTGGCTTGCCAGGTTGTTTTTAGACACTTGGATAATGCTGGCAGAATTTCAACATGACAGCTTCCTGGCTTTTGGGGAGCTGTTTCTGAACCACCCGTGGGTTCGGCCCTCAGAGGCTCCTCAGCTGTGCCTACCTGTGCCTCTCCGTATCCAAACCTCATCTGGAGATCGCATCAGCGTGTCTCTGATGTTAACCCTGTCTGTCAAATCAAACACAGCCTTCACGGTTCACTGCCCATATTGACCGTGTCCTGGGTCAACACAAGAGGCATCTTCATCACAAACGAACAACAGAACAAATTGCGATGGCCTCGGTGATTGGCAGCTCCAGGATGAGACCTGTGGGGGTAACACGCAGAGTACACGTTTGTCATCTGCTGAGGAAACCTGACCCCATCTAAGCCATTGCTTTTTGACCTTTGTGTTTTAAATTTAAATTTAGAGTCAAATGTAAAGCGACAAGGTGACAGATGGGGGTAGCCCAGCAGGCCCCGGTAGAACTGACCAAGGTACTTTACCATATTGAGGCTTTCCATCAAGGAATGGTCAATCCCACTCACTTAACGCCTGTCTCAACGCACACAGCTGTATTGGGACAGACACAAAATAATGTGCTCCCTTCAAACAATATGATGTCTTTTTTTGGATTGGGCTACAAATATGAAGGGAATTGTGCGATCTGTGTGCTTTTAGGAGTGATCCTATTGGTCCTGTATGTTTTTATACACCACCGAACATTATCCTTTGGCATAGTGTAGAATGCCATGAAGAAAAAACTGTATTCCAGGTCTCTGATATCCACTCATATGGTCAGTTGGTCCCAAAGACAAGGCAACATTCTGCTGAATTCCATGAGCTAACGTACCTTGCAACACCTGCTTATCCCCTGTGTGGTGTAGCCAGCGGTCTCTGCGTTCCCCCCTCATGTGGGTTAATCTGCAGGTTATAGGAGAAAGAATTGGTAGATAAGATTGTGGAGCGAGACTTGGAACAAGCAGGTCTCTGTGGAGAGAAGTCAGAACATGAGGGAGAAGTCTGCCGCAGTAAGGGAGACGGGAATGAGAGTGTCGCTGCTGGGAAATGCGTTCACCTTGGTTTTATCAACCTTTTGTCACAGCTTCAGGCCAGGGCTTTATGCTGGACACGACGGCAGGGTTTGAGGTGGACGCGGTTGACACTGGTCCAGGTTTGGTGTGAAGGTATTCACATGGGATTTGGGTATTGAGTGGTGACATATTGAACAGTATGTTGTTGTTCCTGCGGACTGAAATGAATCCAGCATCCAATTAGATGACAGAGAAACAGAGTGGAGCGTCTCAATAGCTTTTCAAGGTATTGGGGAATGTAATTGTTTGACCTCTGACATGATATATTTTGACTTCTATCATCACACCCTCTCATTTTCCTGACATAAGGAATATTTCATTGACGATCACTTGATAATTAATTTGTGTAATGTGTTGCTAATACTTCTATTACCTGCCTCCTTTTTCTTGACATAATTTTCGTGTTGATGATTTCTTGCTAAATAAATTGTGTGTGGGTGTGGTGTGTGTGTGATGTGTGTGTGTGCTTGTGGGTGTGTGTTAGTGTGGTGTGTGTGTGTGTTGTGATTGTGTGTGTGTTGTGTGTGTGTGTGTGTCCGTACGCATACCTCTTTCAGTGGTAAGTGGGAAAGGGTATTCATGCCAGCGTGTGCCCCCCTGTCCCCCCTGTGAGTTCCTTTTACAGTCCATAGTGTCAATTTATAAATGTAATAACCTCCTTATAAATTCTCGAAATGCTCTAAATGCTCTAACTGAGCAAACACATCACCACGTAAACACTCCCAACACCAACAGTTACATGGTGTTCTGTGTGGAGGTCAGTTCGTCCCCATACACGTTATTGGTTCCTTTAGCTCATGATTTTAATATGATGTTGCTAGGGCCCGAAGCATCGCTAGAGGGTGAGCAGCAAATCCCGATAACATCCAGGTACCACGTCATTGCATTAGAGCATCGTCTTCCGATCTGGGATCAATAAAGTACCATCTTATCTTTCTCTTAATCCCGCAGGGTGACAGAAGCCCCTCAGTGTCTTCATCCTCAAAATCTAAGTCAGGATGAGCAGTGGGGTGGACGGTTAATAACGCACTGATGAATCTATCTGAAGATAAATAACCACGACCACGGCTAATGCACCATAGTCCAGTACCACGGGACAGCTGACAGCTCTCTCCAGATAAAAACACAGGTAGCATGCGTCACAGCTTAGAGCTGTAAAATGCTGGTCATTTGGCCTTAATTAAGGCATTTTGTTGGACGGAGACCCCTCATGCTCTCTCTCTCTCTCTCTCTCTCTCTCTCTCTCTCTCTCTCTCTCTCTCTCTCTCTCTCTCTCTCTCTCTCTCTCTCTCTCTGCTTTCCTACAAGTGGGGTGCAATTTGTGTCAATCATCCTCCCTATTGATTTTGAGGCTGAGTGGGAGAATGCAACCATCAGCGGGGTGTGTTAAAATATTCACCTCCCTGCTTCCCTGCAACGCTGTACGCACGCATGCATGATCGCATGGCCCTCTCGTGCGCCCCTCTCGCTTGCTCTCGATGTTCAGAGACGGAAGCCAGAGTTGAACTTTGGACTACGATACACCAGAGAGGGGTGCTCTGGCTGGCTTTGTGGGAGAGAAAATCAAGCATGGATAACCACCACGGGCCAACCGTGAAAGCCCAGGAAAAACACAGGAAACACCCCAGTGATGATCATGGGAAAGATGGAGTTAATTAGGGAGTGTGCTTGAGAGTATGAGGACTTGACCTGGTATACATTTTTATGCGAGAAGCCTCTCTGGTTGTTGAGACAAGGCTGTCAATCAGCTGGCGACTGGAGAACAGCAGTCGCATTGCAAAGCTTTTTAACACCACGGTTGATTCATGAGCTGCCAATCAATATCTCATCATTATTGTATATCAGGCTCGCCTCGTACACGATGCAGCATTAGTCCCCCCAATATATAATACTGTACTTGAAGCGCATTTCTCCACATATTCCCCCTTTCCTTCACTGGCAGCCTGCTTCTTAGACCTTACATGGATGGGATTTTGCCTGGAGGTAGCTGCAAAGAAAGGGATTTAAAGCTGGCTCAAATGCATCCATACTTTATGTGCCTTTGTGCTGAAGCTCCTGTTGAACCATACCCAATCTCCTCATCTGCCAGCGACAGTTGATGAAGTCATCAACTCATCAAGTCACATGGTCAGGGTTAATTAATTATACAGAAATGATTCATATTCATTCGAATCCCATTTCGAGCTTGACGATATGTATTGCACAATTTATTTCTTCAAAAGAGCCATGTAAAAAGCTCCCCCAAACTGAAGGATATACAGTACATGCTTGTAAAATAGGCTAACCCTTTTACCCTTGAATTGGATTTGATTCCAACCCTGGTTGACTAAAATCCACAAGAATTGTGCTTGAGCAAACGTTGATTGTTGGTTCTCCAAATATTTATATAAATATTTTAATATTTATTTCACAAGGCCCTATTTGTGACATATATTTACCTCCAGGTAAATTTATGTAGTTGTATCTTCTTGAGTGAAAGCTGGAGCTGAATCTTTCTGTGTTTGCACCACGGCCAGACTGAATGATAGCTTTCATATTGCTTTTATATATGATGCTTTGCATGAATTATTTTTCATTAACTCTGTCCTCTTGAGCATGTCTCCCTCTCCCCCGTAACGACCAGAGTTTAAACTACAGAAAAAACATATCTCAATGAATGTTTCTTTCCTTTGGTTTTACCCGAGCAGACTATTCTTGATTTCTGCACAAAAACTTGTGCTGGTTCTGAACAAATCAATCTTGCTCCAAGTGTCCTGCAGTTATATTGCATTTGCACTTCTGAATTGTCAAAAATCCTTTCACTGTATCATTCGAAAATGATTACTGGAGTGAGAAGGTAACCCCAATGTTGTTGAAGTAAAAGAAAAAGGCAGACAGACAATCACAATCACTTACTCCTCAATTGTTATTCCAATGCCCATGAGCAACTTTCTGAATAAAACTTCTCTGTCATCAAATCCTTTTACTCCTCTTGGGCTCCTTCCCTTTATTGTTTTACCTGCTTCGTATCTTCTTTCTTTTCACTTTATCTGGAAGCCTACCTGCCATGAAATGTGTTATTTCATTTGCCCAACACATTGCACAATCAGTATTAATCAAGCAATATTGTACTGTACACATTGAATTCTCAAAGTTTTCCGACATTATTGTGTGAACTCCCTAATAGGCTCTGTGGAGAGTGTGTGGTTGGTGGCTGCTTTAAGCAGCCTCACCTGGCCCCCCGAGTCTGGGGCTGAGTGAGGCTACACACCTGTGATGCATTGGCTAATCAATGCACACAGATTAAACCAGCCATCTACACACACACTCAGGAGAGCTCTGACATGTCAGTGTCTTCCACCTGCTCTGTTTACAACTACAACTCTGTAATAAACCAGTTTATTCAACACCTTCCTGTATCCTGGTATTGGAGCAGCCCAGCAGAAAAGCCACTTTTGTGGCATGTAGCAGGAGCGTTTTCTAAAGTCTCCTAAAGACTGAAGAAGATCTACTGTTCTGTCCCCTCTGTCCCCTTATACATAAAGACAATGCTTAATGGTTATACAGCAATGTTCCAACATAAGATGCAGCCTGTACGTCTTCAAAGTACAAATAAAGTACATATAAATATTCTACTACATCATTCATATCGTCTGGATATGTCCATTCAATGTAAGCATGGAGCCAGAGTCCTGTGAGAGAACATCGATCTTCTCTAGCTGGCATGAGACACTGGCATGGAAGAGGACAGAAGGACATGACATGTTAGAAATAACAACCTTGAGTAATTTTAGACAGAATACACATTGAACACTGGCAACTGGTGGCTTTCATATAGTGCATTCTTACTACAGTCAGACCTCTGTAATAACCTCCACAGGAAGTACACAGTTTTATCTATCCAGCCTCTTCCTGTTTTGGGCTGTGTGTCTCTTATCTGTCTGCGCACTCAGCTCATTTCAGCAGAAGACTTTTGTTTATGCAAAAAGAACCAGTGGTGTCCTTCCACTACCTCCGCTGATGTTGATTAATGAGGTTCAGCCCTCCCACCACCACCACCACTCCCACCACCAGTATTTAGCCTACGGGTCCTGTAGGGCTTACAGTGTTAGGGGTGTGTTGAGGTGAGACCCAGGCGCACAGCAAAGGAGGAGGCGTAGGTGAGGTTCAGGCCCAAAGGGCGGTTTAATTCAATCATGGAATTGCCACACAGGATGCCACACTAAATAATGGGATCAGGGGAAGGGCTCTGCGGGTTGGCTCCAACTCAGCTGGGAGGTCCGGAATGCTGGAGGGGTGAGAAAGAGAAGTGGGGTGAGGGATAGAGATCCCGGGTGAGGCAAACATAGGCAACAAGGGCTGGGCGCAACAACGTCATGATAACGCGAGAATACATTACCACCTGTAGTTTAGGGAAAGATCTGGCGCCGAGTGGAGCGCCGGCCAGGTTCTTGTAGGGCGGGTGGTGATTGCAGATCACGGGGAGGTGCTTGGGGATGGGAAGCAGGTGCGGAGAGTCGCGATTGTGGCAGCGTCATCGCCGTTCCGCCTGCGCCGAAGTGCAGGGAATGACAGGGCCGACGGGGGATGGGGGACGCGGGCGCCTGGTTGCCAGGGGGACCTCCGGGGAGTAGGAGCGCCGTATGCCCGGTCCCAGGCGGCGTGTAGAGGAACGTGAAGAGCGCGTAGCAGGAGGAGAATGGGGCGGGCGTGGAGGCGAGGACGGGCGAGCCGTAACATACAGTTCACATCTGTCATCCCATCTAATTGACTACCACCGCAACCTCACAAACCACAGTGGGTGGCCTTTTTTTTTCTCCCAATGGGAGCAGGAGGAGGATGGTTGAGCAAAAGCTTCAGCTTGGTCCCAAATGTGCCGGACAAGTCCAAAGCTGTGAGTCGAATTTAGCAGCATTCAATCATAGGGTCCTTGAGCATACTGAGCTCTGTCCTCCCCTCTCAAGAGGCCTTGAGCCTTGAGTTGAGTAACTGTCAGTATGTGGTGAACCCTTGATGGTGGTTTCCAATCGAATCTGAAGTTTCCTGTGGTTATTTGGTTTTTGGGATGATGGTTTGTCAAAGTTATCCTTCATACTATTTAATTCACTTGATCATCAACATATCGCCAGCTTTCTCATGAGCCACCACATTACTGATTTTCGAACTTAATTTTATATAATAATTAGTGGTGGGACTCGATACATTTTTTGTATCTAATTAATTAGAGACTTTGTAATTAATTAATCGTAATTAATCGCATATCAATATTTGACACGAGAAGCAACATTTTTCAATTCAAATGGATTTTGGTATACGAGTGAATCAATGAATAGACATATACATAGGTTTAAGCAGCAAAATCATGGTTATTTTAGCTACCCAGACCAACAGATCAGTGCAGCAATTTTAGGAATAATTTCAAACACAATGTACCTAACCTAATGTTACACTAACCCTCCCCACCCACAGACCGACAGTTTAACATAAAGTGCCATTTCTACCATCTAAAATGGTAACAAAACAAACAAACAAAAGAAAGGTCCTGTGATTGGTCCTCAATCCCTCTTATTCTTCCAATATCCATGTTTAGCATTGAGGTGATATTGTCGGCTTGAACTGCTCCGGTGATATGCAAATTCTTTGTTGCACAATTTGCACACAACCGTTCTCCTATCGACACTTCCATCAGGATGTTTCTTATACATACATTTCCCATTCACCGGGCCAAGCTACGCGGTCTCTTCTGGTGCATCCATGTTTGAGCCTACAACGCTTTGTTGTCTGACGTCACTCAATGCACGTTGTGCATCGCTATGATCGGTATGCCTGGAATTCGTCCACTGAGAAACGTTCTGTGGTGTTTGGAGTGCAAAAATAAAGTGCGATTAAAATGCGTAAATTTTTTCTGTAATTAATTAATCAAAATTAACGCGTTAAAGTCCCAGCCCTAATAATAATCTTATAATGTGGTCTGCAAAGCCCTAAATCTGATAAGGCCTACAAAAATCACATGAATCGTTCTGAAAATGATTTCAGGAGTAAGATTATAACCCCAAGGTTGTTGGGGTAGAAAAAGAAATGTCAAACCTCACTTTGTGGTTGTAGTTACAGAATAAGAAGATATAAGTCCAACCTCGCTGTCCCGAGTGGTTGCATTACTTCTGGGGATTAGATGGGCTGCAGCTCCCCTGTCCATCACCCAGCCAAGGCCAGCCCCCGAGTGCCTTAAGGTCAATTATATTGATCTTCCATTGGCGTCAATATCCATGTAGTAATGTGATGTACTCTTCTTCTCGTCCATTGAAACAGTTCGGAAAAGGAAGATCTTTATTAGTCCACACACATAGTGATGGCCACCAAACACACACAGGGAGGGTGGCCCATGGAAATTTGTCCTCTGCGTTTGACCCATCCTGCTGCCCCTCCAGGGGCAGCGGGCAGCCATTTGACAAAAACCAGGGACCAACAGCTCCAGGTTTTACATCCACAGCTTGGTCAGGGATGTGGACAGGAGAGGCGATCTTCACATGTTTTTTTAAATTGGGGTTCTTCAACAACAACTGGTGTACGGACATTCAGGTCCTTTCACAACACTGCTCACCTAGCCTGGAATTACTGGCAATCAAGTGTCACCCTTTGTATCTACGGAGGAAAATCTCTGCTGTTTTCATGGCAACGGTGTACACTCAACCACAAGCCGATGCAAATGCTGCATTGAGCGAGGTTAGCAAATTTCCAGAATCGCTACCCCGAGGTAGTCCCCATCATTGCGGGTGACTTCAACCACTGCAACTTAAAGAAGGTAATGGCAAAATATTATCAACACATGTCCGACAAGAAATGGAAGGACTCTTAACCACTGCTACAGCACGATACGACACGCCTACCGTGCTATCACACAGCCGGCATTCGGCAATGTGGTCCAGTCACGGTTCCGCAGCATTCGAACTAGGACAAGCAGGTTCAAGAACAGTTTCTACCCACAGTCAGTGCGCCTACCGAACTGTTAATCGCTCAACTATTTGACTTTTTGGACTATTGTGCTATTGGACTGTACTGGTCACTTATCATTTATCATTATATCTTGGATATTGGATTTTGAAGTCGAGGTTGTGAGATTCTTCCGATTTTCAACTTGATATTCAACTTCAGGGGGCTTTCCAGTTGCAATTTCCGACTGGGAAATCAGAATTCCGACTTCCGAGTACAAATAGAACGCAGCATTACCTTTTTAGAATTTATGTTTAGAAGAAAACTGCAGGAGTGAATGGGGAGTAAGTATTCCATTGTACTTGTTACATATGGCAATAAAGGAAGCTTGACTCTTGAATCTGTCACACTCAGATATTTAGCACTGCCTCGTATACGTATTGTGAAAATATGCTGGTCTGCATTGGTTTGATTTTATGGAAACAAAGGTGATGTTGCAAACCAAATTTTTTTCACAACAAGCGTATGCAGGTACTCTTATATGATGAGCTG
This sequence comes from Coryphaenoides rupestris, assembly GCA_002895965.2. NCBI lineage: Eukaryota > Metazoa > Chordata > Actinopteri > Gadiformes > Macrouridae > Coryphaenoides > Coryphaenoides rupestris. Next base: position 869,607 of record PIJE02000056.1, read on the forward strand.
AATGTGACAGTCCCCCTTTAACATCCTGCTGCCAAAAAATATATTTATTCCTTTTTATGCACAATTTGCAAGCCCTGCACAACTTTTGTTGAATCGTTTTCTCCAAACTCTCCGTAGCGCCCATGGGTCACACGCGATCTATCTCATCCTCCCTGACAGTTATGTCCAGCACACAGTAAATAGAGGCCAAAGTAAGCATGGATTCAGGCGTCTTTCGTCATCCATTTGTTTGGCTCCCTCCAAAACATGGATTTATTGTGTGCCAGTGTGCCTCTTGGCTTCCACTAGACTCGATAAACATAAAAGATACACAGATTGCAAATAATACAAGACACTGCTCACATACTCAGCCCATGGCTACGCAGTGCATACACACATGTCCACGCATACACCAAACAAGTTATACCAAAAAATGAAATGACTCAACTGTGCTGTAATACATGTATTTTGAAGACTATGATTACACTGCATACAGAGTCATAATTCATGGCCATAGTGCACTTTACATCAATTTAGCGTTGCCATCTTTTCATTTGCGTATTGAATCTTAAATGCATTGTGTTCCCTTGTTTGAATTCATGTGTGCTCTCACAATCATATGTACAACATAAAATCAGCGCAGCAGAAGAATTTAAACATATGTTTTGACCTTGAAGACACACGCATACACAATCACACAAAAGTCGTATTCTTGAACACCACATGGAACAAAAACAATCCCTTTTCCCCTAGTCAGCTTATTGCGTCGAAGAAGTAGGATGTAGGACACGTTTGCTGATTGAGTCGCTCAGAATTGGAAGTGTGTGAGTGCTCCAAAACAGCAAGAGTATTGATTACCCTGTTGGACTGTCCTCTAAGTACTCCCACTATTGCGAATCAAATTCTACAGGATCAATGCGCTGCTATTCCGATCCCTCCCTAGTTTAATCACCCCCCCCCCTAATATCATAGTTTAACACCATGCACACAATAATGTTCTCCTGTATTCTCTCGTCTATGAATATTTTGCTCTGAATATTGTTGAATATGTCTGAATATACATGTCTAATGTGCAGTGAAATTGCCATTGCAAGCAAGCTCTACCCCCTGCCCCTTAATTAAATCAAAATAATGAATCGTAAGTCGCTTTGGATAAATGCATCTGCTAAATGATGAAATAGTAAATAACCTTTCTCATTCTTGGGGATAACATATTAAGATTCCCACCTTGTGAAAATCCCTTTTCTTGGTCAAGGGGATCTCATCACTATTAACATGTGATGGTGTTAAAGCGTCATGTTGTGGTGAGAACACTGACTTAGAGGAGGTTGCTGAGTTCACAACAAGCCGAAGTGCGATGATGTGTAGCGCTTAGATGTCTTAAGTCACGCCTCCCAGCATGCATCAGCATGTTGAACACAGTGCTAGTGGCAGCCATGATTGTCTGTGAAGCTCATGTGGAAGAGACCAGCATGTAGTTCAACGGTTTGTGGTAGGTGGTGGCAGATGACCCACCACCAGTCTACAGGAAGAAATTATATTTCATTCTGGTGATACAAAGCCAGCACATTTCTTCTTCGTTTGGTTGGGATCTCAGTAGCCAATTCGTCTTCATATTATGTATGTTGTGCAGTCCTGGTTGACAGTTATATTTCATTAAAAACATATTAAGTACTGAATATGAATGAGTCTTGGCCATAGACTGGTGTGAGGCAGTCATTCAAGTCCCCCCTGTAATGTTCCAAATATGGATTGATTCTACTGCTGGTTGCAAAAAATGGCATCGCTCGATAGAAGGCAAATCGACACCCTGATAATGGTCATGTGTCAAACAATGAGTGACGTCATGGACGCCAAGTCCATATTCTTTAGAGTCTATGTCCAAGCTGTGTGTGTGTGTGTGTTTGTGGGGCACCATTTTGTCCAGTTATTATCCGATAAATCATTCAGAATGGCAGAGAGCTGTCAGGCCCATGGTGGGGCTCATAGGAGAGGCCAAGCTAAAGGAAATATGTCCCCAATGCCTCAGCACAGCCGATAGCACTGCACAAATGGTGTGCAGTGCATGCATGTCTTGTGCTTCATGACTTTTTTCATTTTTGATACAGATTGTGTATTAATATACACAAATGACATACTACTGCAAACTTAATTGTTCACTGAGTCGTATTGTCAGTAGTGCATTAAAATGATTTGTTCTGATGCATGCAGTCAATGGACAAAAAGGAAATGTATGGAGGATCAGAGCTACTCTGGGACTAAATTGAAGCTTAAATTAATCCTCCAAAGCGGCAGGTTTAACCTCTGCTTAGTACATATGATATAATATCTTCTGAGATAGATTGCCACGATATGATATCGATTTGATTCGATTCAGGGGCCTGAGATCGATATGAGACATCATATGCCACTTTAACACAGTTACTTTTAAAAGAACCCACAAAAAGCAACTCAAATATGAATTGACAATTTTATTATTGAAGTACCGTATTCCAGACATTTATATGAAACTGTATTCTTTTTAATAAAAATGTAAAAAGACCTGTTCTTCACAACAAAGTGCTACATTTTTGTGGAAATGTATTGGTTAACTTAACGAGCCCTTGATGACCTTTCAATTATGAAAATGAACAATTATGAAATATTATGAAACCATGCTTTATCATTGACTTAAAAAACAAGTGCAAATGCAGTACATCTTCCTGCATCATATCCACTAAACCTTGGGATATATGTACATTTTTTAATCCACATCAAAATAAGAACCTTCAGTTGTTAAGGTAAATGTAATGTAATGCTGTCTCGATGGGATTTCATACTTCGGCTCCAGAGTATGCAGTAGCTCACGAAAACCGTCGCTCTCGACAACACTGTATGGCCTCATGTCTTTGCAAATGAAATATGAAATGGCAGCTGTGATACTCTTAGGGGCGGTTTCGCAGACAAGGCTTAGATTAAGCCAGGAGTAGGCCTAATTTGGACTAGTTAAACTAGGACATTTAAGTGGCTTGCATGAACGTGGCTTAAATCTGGCTTAGTTAGTCGTAGACTATGGAGTCCTGGAGTAAGCCTAAATGAGAACACCTGGGTCAAGCCTCATTAGGTTAAGTAGGAGCAAAGGCTGTTGGTCTAATGGTGCTCATCAAAACCCGGAATGGAATTGAAAACACCATTACTGGAGTGAATTTTGAGACCAAACAATGGCAGAAGCAAAAAGAACTCGCTCAAAAAACTATAGTGAGTATGAAAAAACTGTACTAAAGCAAATTGTGGCAAACAATCCAGTTATTGAAAGTAAGAACCATACTACTGCTACTGAGCAAAAGAAGAAGAGTGCTTGGGCTGCAATTTGCAGTGAATTCAATGCAAATGAAAATGTAACAACTGAAGGTATGAAATATCTTCATTATTATCAGTATTTCACATTTCTCATTCATATTTTTGTGACATCACTTATATTGAATGATATCTGCCTTCATAGACTCTGTGGAAGAACCTTAAACTAGATTTAAAAAGGAATAATGCAGAGGCCAGAAGAGAGCGATTTACTACTGGTGGTGGACCACCAAGAAAAGACAAGACAGATGAATTGGGTGACTTGCTGTCTGGAATAATAGAGGACCAGCAACCTCTGGATGGTGTACCAGACGATGACCATTTGGACAGTGGACATGAACTGAGCTCAAATGGTAAATATACTAAAGAAAGTAAATCAGTTACCTCCTTTGGTAAATATATTCCACTGTCTGTGTCCATCTTTATTTCTATTTCATTCTATGGACCATATTTGTTTCTAACAGTGTTCTTTTTCCAGAGGAAACTAATCTCATCATGTTGGAAGAGCCAATGCACAGTCAGTGTGTACCCTCCACATCTGCTATGGCATCCCAGAGAAAAGATGATGCCACCACCTCCCAGCAGAGACCAAAAAGGATGCCCATGCATGAAAAGTTAGCCAGAGAATTTCATGAGCATAAAATGAAATATCTGAAAGAAGAACATGACATGAAAATGAGAATTCTACAGTTGGAATTGGATATGAAGTTGGAAGAGAGAGCTGCTCCAAGAAAGAGAAAGTAATGACACAACTGTGTCTACCAGATATGCTGAACAACGTGATGAAGAAAAATGGTGAAAATAAATGTTTAGTCATTTGGCATGAGTGTGAGTATTGTAGTCACCACAAACTACATTTTAAATCAGCCTTGGTTGAATCACTCATTTAATTTTGCTGCATACTATTTACATTTTGTACAGAACAAACATTAAAGCAAAAATAAGCCATAATGATTACATAGTTAAATGCATCTTGTCTAGCTGAAGTGCTGCAATGTGAAAGCAGCTCTGTGTGCAAGTCCTCGTTGGTCATTGCCTGCCACTGCCATGGGCACATCTGCATGATGACACTACACAAATCACCATTTTCACGATGAAAGATTCCAGATGCCAAGAACCTCAAAGTGATCAGAACTTGGAGAGAACTGGGTACAGGCCTTCCTCTTTGAGACAGAGGGGAAAGTCTAGGCTCAAGCAAAGTAATTATCTCCAATGCATTTTCTTTGTACATACGAAAGCGGTCTCGGAAAGTTATTTCATCAAACTGATTCAATGGATTACTTCTATCCACAAGTACTCGTCTGGCTGGCCCCTGTAGTGCATATTGGTCTTCATTTAGATATTCCAAATAGTCCATGCTCCCAAACAGTCCATGCTCCCTTTCACAAACAGTACTAAGAAGCAAAGTGCGATGATGTGTAGCGCTTAGATGTCTTAAGTCACGCCTCCCAGCATGCATCAGCATGTTGAACACAGTGCTAGTGGCAGCCATGATTGTCTGTGAAGCTCATGTGGAAGAGACCAGCATGTAGTTCAACGGTTTGTGGTAGGTGGTGGCAGATGACCCACCACCAGTCTACAGGAAGAAATTATATTTCATTCTGGTGATACAAAGCCAGCACATTTCTTCTTCGTTTGGTTGGGATCTCAGTAGCCAATTCGTCTTCATATTATGTATGTTGTGCAGTCCTGGTTGACAGTTATATTTCATTAAAAACATATTAAGTACTGAATATGAATGAGTCTTGGCCATAGACTGGTGTGAGGCAGTCATTCAAGTCCCCCCTGTAATGTTCCAAATATGGATTGATTCTACTGCTGGTTGCAAAAAATGGCATCGCTCAATAGAAGGCAAATCGACACCCTGATAATGGTCATGTGTCAAACAATGAGTGACGTCATGGACGCCAAGTCCATATTCTTTAGAGTCTATGTCCAAGCTGTGTGTGTGTGTGTGTTTGTGGGGCACCATTTTGTCCAGTTATTATCCGATAAATCATTCAGAATGGCAGAGAGCTGTCAGGCCCATGGTGGGGCTCATAGGAGAGGCCAAGCTAAAGGAAAGATCCCCAATGCCTCAGCACAGCAGATAGCACTGCACAAATGGTGTGCAGTGCATGCATGTCTTGTGCTTCATGACTTTTTCATTTTTGATACAGATTGTGTATTAATATACACAAAAAGACATACTACTGCAAACTTAATTGTTCACTGAGTCGTATTGTCAGTAGTGCATTAAAATGATTTGTTCTGATGCATGCAGTCAATGGACAAAAAGGAAATGTATGGAGGATCAGAGCTACTCTGGGACTAAATTGAAGCTTAAATTAATCCTCCAAAGCGGCAGGTTTAACCTCTGCTTAGTACTGTTTGTGAAAGGGAGCATGGACTGTTTGGGAGCATGGACTATTTGGAATATCAAAATGAAGACCAATATGCACTACAGGGGCCAGCCAGACGAGTACTTGGAGAACGAAAATCTTTGAAAGTATCGCTCACTTCCAAGATTTCATTGTAATTCACTGCATTACAGAGAAATTATCTTATTTATGATTTATTCCATATTTTGTACATTGATTTATTTTTTGGGTTCCAGCCCAAAACATGGTCAAGTACGGGCGTCAATTGGAGCCCAAACAGGCGAAGATAATTCAAAGACTCCACAAGTAGAAACATGCAATTGCATGGAATGTGAAAACACCCTTTAATTAAAATAATCATGGTAGCAAGACTATATATATTGCTGACACTCAAGTGCAGGGGCGCAAACAGTATGTTAACAAGCTTGAAAATAATAGAATTCCAATGTCCACACCAAAAATTCTATGAAATACAAAACTCATTACTCGACTCTAACTGGGAGTGAGAAGTTATTGTTTAGTAGCAAGTGCCAAGTCCTAGTGATCCAAATAGAAGTCGTG
>PIJE02000056.1:877353-914853 GCA_002895965.2 Coryphaenoides rupestris
GTCGTAGTCCAGAAGCAGGGTCTAGCACACCGGGACGAATCCTCAGACAGATCAGGGCGAGGCAGGCGGGAGGGTCGTCAGGCAGGCGAAGGTCAGACACGAAGCGGGATGTCAGACGTTCAAGGGCAAAGGCATACAGCCAACTTCTTCTACGATCACAGCACATACACAACGCATTAATATCAACTCCACCACTTGTGGGGTCCTCTCCTATTTATGTCCTGTAAACAGGGCGTTGATTGGCTGCCGCGGAGTTCCTCTAACAAGGCGCAGGTATTTCCACTTCGGATGATTGCGGGTCTAGACGGCTGTGTCTCAGGGGCTCGCTCTATGGGCCGAAGTGTGAATGCCGGGAAAGGCACATAATAATGATTCCTTACTTCCCCTCTTATGCTCTTCGGTGGCCGGCTGCCACAATATATATATGAAAGAAAGTCCTGTACCAGTTTTCCACACTGTCTAAACATAGTCCATAGTGCTCTATATACAGTATATGAAATATGGAAACCAGTCACCTATAATTACGCCGCACATCAAGCTGGCAGCCGTAGCATGTGTAGCAGCTGTCCGGGCGTATATAATCAGCCCAGGATGTGTTCCTCAGGCCTCCTGGCTGGTTCTGTTTCCGGCCGCTAACCTCCCCCTTATCAGAGCTCATTCTAGCTCATTATGTGCGTTCGCATCCATCACTGTCAGCAGATCGGTGAGCAGACCGGGAATATTCCTGGACGTTGCTGCGGGTTGGAGCCGTGCTGGTGGTGTGGTGGTGGTGGCAGGCTCTTAAGTCACCCCCCCTCCCCAAGTGTGATTCACGGCTGTCTTTGGTACAAACCCAGGGCTCCAGGGCAGGGGGGCGCTTCAGCACCCAGACCCCCTGCCAAACCAAGACCTCTATTATGAATTGCACAGAACGGGAAATGAGCATGGCATGGTGTGTGTGTTTTATGTGTGTGTATATATATGTATGTGTGTGTGTGTGCATATATGTGTGTTTGTGTGTGTGTGTCCCTACGCGTGCATGTTCAGTGCTGATACAGTACTAGCTCAGGGTCCTATCCAAAAGTTACAATAAAAACCCTGAGCAGCACACTTGTATCTCCTCTGTGCACACGTGTGCATGGGCTCGGGGCCATGGTGAGGGCTGTGAGCTCTGGATCGTCACGCTATCACCCACATGATGAAAAGCGGTACTTTAGAAGACCTTCCGGCCATATTGGTTAGTCATGTTGGGAAACCTTTCCGAATCTTTGGGGAAACCGTGGAAACTCAATGGAAATGCCTGCATTGTAAAAGCTACCTGAGGAGATGGAATGCAGCACTAACCCTGCACAACACTTGGGATTTACATATTTACATTTTAGACAGTGGCAGTCAGCCCTGGGGAGTCGCCCTGGCTCTACACAATTCTACACCAAAATATGACTTTTATTATTTTTCTAAATGATTTGTATTATTTAATCATACATAATGGTTCTTCATCAAACCCATAGACTTTTGTAGACATCTGTGTGTGGTTTGCTCAGCAGGTGAAATAAGGGGGGCGGAGCAGGGAATTCCTGAGATTGACGCAGCTGTTGGGGATGAGCTTGATTAGAAGATAGATAGATAGAACTGTATTAATCCCCTTGGAATTGATATAGAGTTGATATTAATGCGCTGTGTATGTTCTGTGATCGTAGAAGAAGTTGGCTGTATGCCTTTGCCCTTGAACGTCTGACATCCCGCTTCGTGTCTGACCTTCGCCTGCCTGACGACCGTCCCGCCTGCCTCGCCCTGATCTGTCTGAGGATTCGTCCCGGTGTGCTAGACCCTGCTTCTGGACTACGACAACTCTATTGGATCACAGACTTGGCACTGCTACTAACCATAACTTCTCACTCCCAGTTAGTCGATAAAGAGTTTGTATTTCATTGAATTTTGGTGTGGACATTGAATTCATTATTTTCAGTCTTGTTAACACTGTTGCCCTGTTGTCTTGCACCATGATTATTTTATTAAGCTGTTTTCAACATGCCACGCAGTGTTTTACTTGTGGATCTGATTATCTCGCCTGTTGGCTCACAATTGACGCCCGTCTTGACTGTTTTGCTGGACCCAAAAAATAATCAATGTACAAAATATGAATAAATCATAATAAATAATTTCCTGTAACAGTGAAATTACATGAAATCTTGGAAGTGAGCGATACTATAGATAAGACGTACCGTATCTAATATGCTGAATCTACACTTTAGCATCAGATGCAATCTTCATGATCAGGCCAAAAGTATCTGTTGATCACATCTGTTTTGTAGGAGATCCAGTGGATCATGGGGGATACTAGCAGAGCAAAGTACCGGGGTGTCAGTTGCTTTAGACAGGAACTCTTTGTACTATAGCAGCACTCCTAGCTTCAGAAAATCAATTAACGCAGCTTTAACTGAGCATGACAGGCAGAGGTTTTTTTATTTCTCCACAGGCCTGTTTGGTGACAGTCAAGATAAGAGTCGGTTTCCTCCTCTCTGTGTAAGACATCCTCTGCAGCTTCACGGGATGCGAGCAGGGCTGGAGCAAATGTATTATCTCCGGGGCAGGAATAGTAAGAGCAACTCATCTTGTTAGGTAGAAGGCGCTCCACTCCTCTGTGCTCGTCATGGCTAATTAAAGCCTTGCTATCACAGCACTACACTTGAGCTGTAAAGTAGGGCTGCTCCAATCCCTTTCCCTGCTTGGTAAGAGTTTGAGCGTGTGTGTGTGTGTGTGTGTGTGTGTGTACACGGGTGTATGTCGAACTTGGACTTGGGAATTGTCTTGGGTTGAATAAATATGCCGTAGAGGTGTTTTCATGGACTGTTTTTGTCCTATGCGTTGAAACGATTCCACGTTAGAATGTATCCAGAAGCACGTCCACTGTGCACCGAAATTGTTGTACAATCTCAATCTAGGGTGAGGATTCACTCAGGGCTGGATGTCACACTCCAGATGATGGATTGACCCACGTTGGTTTACTTTACATTTCTCAATCATTGTTTTAAAATTTGTTTTAATGAGCTCACAAGCAACAGCGACGTAGATACAAGTCGATTTCATAATAGCCGCTGAAACATTCATTTTTAAATGGCTTCCTCGCCACAGTGTGTGAACGTCTTTTATGTCTCCGTTTGTGTCATCAGTTTACCATGTAACTTCAAATGAGCACATTCGTTCCTATAAATATTAAAAGTATTTGTATCGTATAAATAACCATTTTTACTCGTGCTTCAGTCATTTGATGCCATATACTGTATGTGCATCCTGGAAGCTCCATGACAACAAACAAACAAACAGAAAGCAACAAAGATGTGGCTGTACATGAATAGATGCATGCTCACCCCTACCTCTTCTGCAAACAAAATACAAAACAATGACATTAGAAATACTCCAGACTGTATCCAGTATTTAATGTACATAATAATAGATAATAATAATAATAATATTAGTAATAAAAACATTTAGTGTAGAGCTGTGTTGCCAGATTACTTGTTTATTGTTTAGTTTCATAATCATAGGCAAATCTGAAAAGTAACAATTGGAAGTGAAATTCACAATGTTGGCTCCACCCCAGCTTTCTTCCATTCATCTGGCAAGGTGAAGGCTCTTATGGGAGCAGGAATTGTACGTCACATGTGATTATTGTCGATAATAAAGAAGCACTGCAACAATTTGCTTCCAATTAACAATTAATCAATCATTGCACGTCCTGTGTGATTAAAATCAGAAAACCCAGCTTTCAACGTCGCAACCTATGTACATTACTATACTGAACAAATTCCGCTCTCTGTTTGTGGACACATTATCACGTCAATTATGATGCTATTATTTACTTACGGAACGTGAAATACATTAATTGGACTTCATTGTCAATATGAATTGTTGTGTTCCTCTTTTTTTTGTGAGGTTAAGTGCATCATTTTTGTGCATTCAACCAATTATAGTTCATTATATCTGTTTGACTCCATACATTTATATTTAGAGCATTTGGCAGACGCTTTTATCCAAAGCGACTTACAAAGAGTACATTTGTTGAAGGAGAGGCAGCAATATATCACTGTGGTACCTGAAGATAAGAATAGAGCTGTTTTAGAGCATTCATATTTACGAGATGAATAGAACGAGTTTCATAATTGCTAAGTTGTCTGCATAAGTAGCTGGCAGGCGTGCTATTCTAAGCATGATACAATATCTGAGAACAAACAACAATGCTAAGTGCCATTAATAAGTGTTAAGACATATAAACACGCAGGTTAGTGCTAGGGGGGGGGTTATGTAGAGTCCAGGTGAACTCTGAACAGGTGGGTCTTGAGTCTCTTGTTAAGGAGGGGGGTTATGTCGAGTCCAGGTGAACTCTGAACAGGTGGGTCTTGAGTCTCTTGTTAAGGAGGGGGGTTATGTAGAGTCCAGGTGAACTCTGAACAGGTGGGTCTTGAGTCTCTTGTTAAGGAGGGGGGTTATGTAGAGTCCAGGTGAACTCTGAACAGGTGGGTCTTGAGTCTCTTGTTAAGGAGGGGGGTTATGTAGAGTCCAGGTGAACTCTGAACAGGTGTGTCTTGAGTCTCTTGTTAAGGAGGGGGGGTTATGTAGAGTCCAGGTGAACTCTGAACAGGTGGGTCCTGAGTCTCTTGTTAAGGAGGGGGGTTATGTAGAGTCCAGGTGAACTCTGAACAGGTGGGTCTTGAGTCTCTTGTTAAGGAGGGGGGGTTATGTAGAGTCCAGGTGAACTCTGAACAGGTGGGTCTTGAGTCTCTTGCGGAAGCTGGCGAGCGACTCGGCCGTCCTGACGTGAGCCGGGAGCTCATTCCACCACTGAGGAGCCAGAACCGTGAAGAGTTGGGACTTGGAAGAGCGATGTTTGGCTGTTTTTAGTGAAGGCGGTACCAGTCGTTTGGCAGAAGTTGCTGAGCGGAGTGCTCGGGCTGGGGCGTAGGGTCGGACTAATGTTTGGAGGTAATACATCGCCACTAAAAACCTTTCTGGAGTGCTTATTTTCTGAAGTGATTTTCCTGGCTTGTGGGGGGGGCGTAGAGCTCCAGGTGCAGGCTTTTGTCGTTCGATTACCGATCAAGGACGTGATTTCCTTCTGGAATCCCATTTGTGCGCAATTAAATCAGACTACCTGGAAAGGCACTATCACTTCCTCATGATGGTGAATCCTTTCAAATCTGTCCAAAGCCATAATTGGTGTGGACTGCATGTTATTATTCAGCGTGGGCTCCTTGTTCAGATGGATTGTGCCGGATGAAGACTGCAGGAGGTATCGCATGGTTTATAAGATGGCAAGAACAGACAAGAAAACTACAAACACGTTTACAGGGACATATACAGTATGTTCATATATACATCTCACACACACACACACACACACACACACACACACCATGGGTCTCTAGTATGGAGAAAAGCACGAGCGTACGTTCGCCCATACTCTGGTCAACACGTGTGAATGGCGGGCATACACACACCATGGGCGAACAAACACCATGGGACTCTGTAGTATGGAGAAAAGCACAAGGAAGCAAAGGAAATCTTACGTCATAACAAACAGCATTAAAAAAGGGTCACCCCATATGGATTGCTTTCAATATTGACCGAGGGGAAGATCTGAGCGATGTGCCATCAGGGGTTATATAGAATCTAAAAATATATTCCCGATATTGTGAGTACACACATTATTGGACGAATAATATGTCCCCTAACCCTGGCGGGCATTGATGCCTTGCTCTGCTGACTTGAGTGAGAGACCGAACAGGACAGCTGTTGATCGGAGCATACAGTGGCCTCTTAGCTATTGGAACTTTCAACTTTTGCCAAAAGGGATTCTTATCAGATGCAATTTAGATTAAATGGTACTCATCTACTCTCTACAAAAAAATGTCCCCCTATTATGTTGTGTTTGTGTCATCGTATAAATAAAGGTTTGGCTGGCTGAAGGAGTGACAGGGTTGTCAGCTGCAGAGCGTACGTCAGCGCAACACGCAGTGCATCTCGTTAATTAACACGTTAGTGCGCTTGGAGAAGCTGTGTTGATAACATTTTCATTTGCCGTTCCTGCATTTCAACACATTAGAGTGGAGCGTTTGTTGACTCCACTGAACGGAATATTTGAATCATCAATAGGCTCTAATTGATGATGTGCATATTGGCCAATGTTTACCCTTTCAAAAATGCTGAATGCACGGATACAACCTATGAATACATGCTAATGAAGGATCCGAACATCTTAATAAGTGTGTGCTGTATGCCTGAATTCACATGTCCCAAACTTTATCGATACAGGGCCTGTGACTCACTATCTATTAGTTCACAGCCAACTATTTGTTCCCTGCTACTCTGCAATGTACTATTAGTTATTTCATAAAACCCATCTCAAGCAACTCGCAGTGAATTGTTATATGCATGATAGATGGGTTATGTTAGTCATTAAGGTGCAGGTAGTGGGTAGGGGTTAGGGCATCTTGCCTCCACACACCCCCCCCCCCCCCCCCAACATCTCTTGTTCATGTTCCGCTCTCTTTTTGGAGAGCCAAGAGAGCCAAGACAGCGTTATATCTGCCAGTGCAGAAATGAGCCCCAGCACTGGCCCAGAAATCTCCCATCACCAAGCATAATAAATGTCAGAGCTAGTTTGACAAACCACACACCGCAACTTACCCTGACAGCACCACCTCGCACCCATATGTCCTTTAGATTCCCCAAACCGCAGACAGTCTCTTAACTAGGCTAATAGATCAATAAACAGAGATGGCTGACAAAGATGAAAAAAGACGTGTATCAGACCAAAGTGGGAGTGGGAGAGGACGGACGGACGGACGGGCGTGGGAGGAGTGTAAGTGAGTGGTGGACGTGGAGCAGCGTTGACAGGGCTGCACTTTCCTATTCCGCCGTCTCAGCAGCGACAGCCAATTGCGGTTGTCATCTTGGCCGTCGGTCGCCGCCAGCGTGCCGCCTCACCGCATTTATTATTTAATTTGGTTGTTAGGCGAAGGGGGTGGGGGGGGCGGTGGAGGGAGGACAGGGATGACAGTGGGCAGCTGTGCTGCCCACCTCCTCCCCTCCCTCGTTCCTTCCTTACCACCTCCCTTGCTCAGCTCCTTTCTCCCCTCCTCTGATTACCTCCTCTCCTCACACCCCCTTGCTCCTCTGCTCTTCTTCCTCCTTTCCTCTCCTCCCCTCACCTCCTCCCCTCTGCCCTCGTCTTGACTTGGCAGGTGTGCAACTGTTCCTTGTATGTACCCTCTTCCTCCCCAACTCCTCCTCCTCTTCCTCAACCTCCTCTTCTTCCTCCTCCTCCTCCTCTTCCTCCACCTCCCCCTCCTCTTCATCTTCATTCTCTTCCTCCTCCCCGCTCCCTCCTCCTCTTCCTCATCCCTCTCCTCTCCCCCTCCTTCTTCCTCTTCCTCTTCCTCTCCCCCACCGCCTCTTCCTCTCCTCCCTATCTTCCTCTTGCTACTCCGCTTCCTCTCCTCCTCTTGCTCCTCCTCTTGCTCCTCCTCTTGCTCCTCTTCTTCCTCTCCTCCTCCCTATCCTCCTCTTGCTCCTCTTCTTCCTCTCCTCCTCCCTATCCTCCTCTTGCTCCTCCTCTTCCTCTCTTCCTCCTCTTCCTCCTCCTCCTCTTCCTCTCCTCCTCCTCTTCCTCCTTCTCCTTTTTGCTCTTCCTCTCTTCCTTCTCTTCCTCCTCCTCCTTCTTGCTCCTCCTCTTCCTCTCTTCCTCCTCCTCCTTCTTGCTCCTCCTCTTCCTCTCTTCCTCCCCTTCCTCCTCCTCTTCCTCTCTTCCTCCACTGCAGCAGAGTTTAGAGGACAACTCGGCAGTGCTGTCATCTCGAAAAACACATACACATACATAATCACACAGACACACATACTCACAGGCACATGAACGCATGAACACACACACGCACACACACACACACACACACACTGTCAAGGTTGCCCGGTGCATCATAACAGAGAGTTTGGAAGATTTGGGACTGCAGTGAAGTGGTCTGTAGGGCTGTGAATCCGGTACCCGGGGGGGGGGTACCACTAAACGACAAAGATGAAGTTATCCAGCATCATTACCTCACATTGTTACTCACACTTCCGGCGCCGTCTCTGGCGGCTCCTAGCGATCTTGTACATTTTAAACTTTTTCTTCTATCTTTCTGTTCTTGTTTTAGAATTCTTGTTATTTAATTAGTAATTTAATTAGCTCGCTGATGGCTCAGTGAGCTATTTCTCAGTTTTTAGTCGCTATTTTTATCGTACATTTACTGTGCGGACGCGCCTTGGGGCTCAATTGTGTTCACCAGAGATCAGCTGCTGAACCTCCGACCGTGTGGTGGGGCCGGCGGGAGACCCAACATCCCCAGGGAGCTGAGGAGGAAATACCGGGGCTGCAGGGCCGGGAGGAGAAGACGGCTAAAGAAGAGAAGATATGGACCGTATCTCCCGTCCATCGTCATGGGGAACGTACGACCTCTGGTGAACAAGATGGATGAGTTAACATCACTCACAAGGAGCGAGAGTGTGTTTCGGGAGGGCTCTGTTATGTGCTTCACGGAGACATGGCTGCACGACAATCCGGACACTGTAGTGGACTTCCAGCTGGTGCGGGCGGACAGGAGTTGCAACGAAAGCGGCAAGAAGAAAGGAGGAGGAGTCGCTGTTTACGTGAACAACCGATGGTGCGACCCTGGACACATTACAGTGAAGGAACGTGTGTGCAGCCCGGACATCGAACTGCTGGCAGTGAGTCTCCGTCCATATTACCTGCCCAGAGAGTTTACCCACCATTGTTATTGTCGTCTACATTCCTCCCGCGGCTAAAGCGTCGCGGGCTGCTGATGTCATCAACTGAAAGGGGCAGGAGTGTGGTGGACAGTTCCGTGGAGTGGTGTGGACTAAATCACCTGCAACTCAACATCTCTAAGACTAAGGAGTTGGTGGTGGATTTCACCAACTCACCCGAAACCGGTCAGCATCAGGGGGACCGAGGTGGACATTGTCGAGGAATATAAGTACCTGGGTGTTCACATAGACAATAAAATGGACTGGACTAAAAACACAGAGGCCCTGTATAAGAAAGGTCAGAGTCGCCTGTATTTCCTACGGAGACTCAGATCTTTCAACGTCTGCAGGACCGTGCTGCAGATGTTCTATCACTCTGTGGTGGTCAGCGTCATCTTCTACGCTGTTGTGTGCTGGGGCAGCAGGGTGAAGGCAGCCGACGCCAACAGACTCAATAAGCAGGAAAGCGGGTTCTGTCCTGGGAGTGGAATTGGAGTCTTTGGTGGAGGTCTCGGTGAGGAGGATGCTGAGTAAACTACTCAGTATTATGGACAACGCCTCCCATCCCCTGCACGCCACACTGGAGTCACACCAGAGCACCTTCAGCCGTAGACTGAGACTACTGAGGTGCACCACAGAACGCCACAGGAGGTCCTTTCTGCCTGTGGCCATCAAACTCTATAACTCCTCCCCCCTCTGTGGGAAGGACAGTTGAAATACAAGACAATGAACACTGAGCAATATCATGTGCAATATGTGTCATTTGCACTTTCACTTAGTAATTGTACTTTTACCATAGATTGCCAGTACTCTCCCCACCACTGACCTAAGGGTCTTAGAACGTGTTTAGATGTACTTTTTCTGTCAGCGTCAAGCTCTTTGAGTTGCATTTTATGTATATGAGGTGTAAAAATGCTAAATAAAACACTCTACGCGTTGTTATCATTGTTGCTATGAATAACAGGGCATGCATTCCCATAGTGCGGATAATTCAAACCCCCTGCTGTTGCGCATTATAACCCTCCTCTTCAAGTATTATTATAGCTTTTTCTGTGCCCACCATTGCAATTTTAACAGTCGGACACTTCCTGTAAACAACCACGTCCTTTTGTCCCCCCCATGTTTATGTCGCAAAGCACATTTAGCACAAAAAAACCAAAAGGAAATTACAGGGTTGCTTTGGCTCTTGGCTCTATGATGCAGTGGCAGCATGCAGCTGTATCCCTGGTAGACCACAGACTATGATGTTGGCTAACCATAACCTGAGCCCTAACCCCTAAACATGACCATCCCTCTATAACCATCTCTACCCTAACACCTAAAGATGACCATCTCTCTATAACCATCTCTACCCTAACACCTAAAGATGACCACCTCTCTATAACCATCTCTACCCTAACACCTAAACATGACCATCTCTCCATAACCATCTCTACCCTAACACCTAAAGATGACCACCTCTCTATAACCATCTCTACCCTAACACCTAAACATGATCATCTCTCCATAACCATCTCTACCCTAACACCTAAACCATATGGACCCAACCTCTCTACTACCTCTCTAACCCTAACACCTAAACATGATTCATCTCTCCAATAAACCATCTCTACCCTAACACCTAAACATGACCATCTCCCTCCATTACCATCTCTACCCTAACACCCTAAAGATGACCATCTCTCTATAAACCATCTCTACCCTAACACCTAAAGATGACCACCTCTCTATAACCATCTCTACCCTAACACCTAAAGATGACCACCTCTCTATAACCATCTCTACCCTAACACCTAAAGATGACCACCTCTCTATAACCATCTCTACCCTAACACCTAAAGATGACCATCTCTCCATAACCATCTCTACCCTAACACCTAAAGATGACCACCTCTCTATAACCATCTCTACCCTAACACCTAAAGATGACCATCTCTCCATAACCATCTCTACCCTAACACCTAAAGATGACCACCTCTCTATAACCATCTCTACCCTAACACCTAAAGATGACCACCTCTCTATAACCATCTCTACCCTAACACCTAAAGATGACCACCTCTCTATAACCATCTCTACCCTAACACCTAAAGATGACCATCTCTCTATAACCATCTCTACCCTAACACCTAAAGATGACCATCTCTCTATAACCATCTCTACCCTAACACCTAAAGATGACCACCTCTCTATAACCATCTCTACCCTAACACCTAAAGATGACCATCTCTCCATAACCATCTCTACCCTAACACCTAAACATGATCATCCCTCCATAACCATACCCTAACACTAATACCTAAACTTAAACATCTCGAACCAAATACTGAAACATAACCGTCTCTCTTTAAATCTCTATCCTAACCTTAATACCTAAACTTAAACATCTCAACCCAAATATCTAAACCCAAATACCTTAAACATCTCTAACCTAATAGGCCGGCCTAAATGTCACCATCTCTATCCTAATACCTAAACCAACCATCTCTAACCTAATACCTGAACCTTGCCATCTCTAAGCTAATACCTGAACTTAACCATCTCTAACCTAATACCTGAACTTAACCATCTCTAACCTAATACCTGAACTTTAACATCTCTAACCTAATACCTGAACTTAACCATCTCTAACCTCATACCTGAACTTAAAGGACTCCTATTATACCACCAGGTGTGAGCGTGATTAGCCATTCCAAGCAGTTTCAAAAACTGGTTCGAATGGCCCCACTTGGCATCGCAAGTGGGAGTGTCCACCCAGATATATGGTGGATAGATCAGCCTACCAGTTTCTACAGTCCACTGGGTAGGTTGGTAGGCTGATCTATCCAGCATACTTCTCGGTGGACACTCCCACTTGTGATGTCAAGTGGGGCCATTCAAACCGCTTGGAATGGCTAATCACGCTCACACCTGGTGGTATAATATGTCTCCTTTAACCATCTCTAACCTAATACCTGAACTTAACCATCTCCTACCTAACATCTAAACCAAAACCAAAACCTTCTCTCACCAAACAGGAAACCTTACCCTGCCTGAACCTAACAAGCTGGAATCACATAGCTAAATATTACCTTCTCTAATCTAATACCTAATCCTAACCATCTCTGACCTAATGCCTAAGCATGACCATAAATACTGTAATACATAAACAGAACAATTTCCCACATTATACTTCTAAAAAGTAAATAATCTAAAATTGTGCAGAAGTGAGTGCCATCCTGACATCTATGAGTCTGTAGGTACATAAATGATGTGCTGCCTCAGGGGCCTGTCCAATAGGCTATGTCTCTATCTAGTTGATCGACAGTTTGGAGTGACAGTTTGGAGTGACAGTTCAGATGGTGGAATCAATAGGATCTCCGCTACGGGGATGAGGTATTTTTCAACATGAGCAAATGGAAGCCCTCGGCCTGTTATGATGCAGTTGCATATCAACACTGATGCGAGCCCATCTCCCCTGTTGTGGAGCTCATTTCTATCTGCCACGGCCCCGTAGGAAATAGTGCCTCATACATATTTACCTACGTCTGGAGCTCTCCGGCTAGCTCAATTACCACTTTGACAGCAGTTTCCTTTTGGCCATGGATAACATCATTGAAGTTCTTTCCACGTTCTTCTTTACTCTTTCAAGAAGAAGCAGAAGACCGATTCTGCCAAAAAAGCAGTTAGGGGGCGAGCGCGCCCTCGCTACGATAATAAACACTAGTACAAGCACTACCACAACCCTAACGCTAACACGACCACAAGCACTAGTGCTGGTCTACCTGAGTCAAAGTGCTACTGTTTGTTGTTCATGGCGAGGCAGACCACACACAGACCACACACACTAAATGCTCTGTGGCAGAATTGGCACAGCAGTCACTTTGAGGAATTGCATTAGTTACTGTATATTGGTGTATTGGAGGTTATAGTGAAGCCAGAAGAGGAAGACATGGTCACGCTGGTTTAATGTTGCTTCTTCTTCAGGCCATAATGGAACACAGTCCTTTTGTTTTGGGCTCTGTTAGAGGCTGGATACCCCCAGACCTCTGTATAGCTGTTCTGCAGGGAGATGTGATGTTCCTGCTGTACGTCCATCTGCCTCTGCCTCACTCTGGGGCTCTTTTGCGGTGGCTGGCGTTACCGTGTCTGTTGCCAACAATCCAGAGAGTGCCCACACTATCATAATGAGGCCCCATCCCCACCGTCCCCCATGGGAAATCTCTCAATGTGCTCAGGTAGCGACGGTGTACATGATCTGATTTAGGATCTTTATTTGATCGCCGATAAAATGATGGGACAACACAGACAATAACAACCCCTGCCACCATCATACAGTACACCACAAACGCTGACAAACATTTAGAGGCATATTGAGACCACTGCCCAAAAACAATACATCTTTCCCACCAGGAGAAGGAAAAAGACAAAAATGTACAACGCTTGGAGGAGCTCATCTGAAGTACTTCAGGTGGGCAGAGTCGTTCATCTGACAGATCCTTCATCCCTTTGTAGTCTCCAGCCTCCAGCTGGAGTTGTCTGTACCCCAGCTGCTGCCACGGTGATGAGAATGCTGTTTTCACACTAGTTTTAGGATCATATTGTTTGTGACGGGAGGGTTTTTTATTGTGTTGTTGCAATAAATAGGGAAATATGCGTTCAACCAACTCCCTGACAGAAGGTGTTAGATGTTTTGAGTACACATGGAACGTCATATTTATTCATGTATCCTGAAGTACTGCTTGACAGTGCCTGTAAGTTACCCATCGCCTCCACCATCACCACCAGCAACTCCACCTGCCCACCACCAACCTCACCCATCACCTCGAACACCACCAACGCCACTTCCACCACCGGCACCTCCACCATCACCACCATAACCTCCACCACCACCTTGGCCAACACTTCCTCCACCACCTCCACCACCCACCACCACCAGCACCATCTACACCACCAGCACCTCCGCCACCCACCACCATCACCATCACTACCGCATATTGTACATATTCACAGTATTGCTGTGTACATATATCAGCCCGAGCGGCTGATATATGTATTTATGTGTATGGAGATCCATGTCCACCCGAGTGTTCAGCGTGCCGTGGTGGGTTCCAGAGCTGCACAAGGCCAGGCTGGAGCTGCAGCTAGCTCACCAGGACAGTAAGATATGCATGGAGAGCTGTTGCTGTGATTATGCACTTGATATGCAGCCACTCAGGTTGCACAGATTGGCCCTTCACTTCATTCTGGAGTCAAGCTTCCCAAAATCTCCCTCTTGCTCTGTCTCTCTCTCTCTGCCTCTCTCTTTGCCCCTTTCTCTCTCTCCCCCTCTCTCTCTCTGCCCTCCTCTCTCTCTCTCGGGGGGGGGGGGGGGAGAGAGACAGAGAGACAGAGAGCTGGTAGGGAAAATAAATACAAGAAAGGAAGAGAAATACCCTCGAAGAATATAGAGAGGAAAAAAGACCAAAAGTTTATTTGCAATACTGGTGAAGTCAGACTCTGAGCCGGGAACGTCCACATATACAGTACATACACAGTGCAACATGTGACCACTCAAGCACATGTGCTTCCGGACTTTGTGTCCGTGTCTTTTATACAGCCATGAATTCAGCTCGCTTGTGGAGTGGAGCAGACATTGATAAATTCACCCTGTGTTCTGCTTAACAAAAACAGTTGAATTGTCTCTAGTGCTCTACCATCAAAATCTACCACCAAATCAGGACCAAAACATCCAACAGGACACAACACCAATCTTTTTTCAAGTGGCCACAAACATTTAAATGTCATTGTGTGCTTATTTAAAAGCTTTGTGCATTGTGCAAAAAAGAATCGGTGCAAGGAGAGCGCTGGACAAAGCCTAACCACCACAACAACAACAACAACGACAAAAGGGCCTTCAAATTCAAATGAGAATGAGGTCCACGCGCCGGTCCTTCTAGCCCGGGTCTGGCAGAGGGTTTGGGCCGAGAGGTGCCCCCCTCCCCTCCCGGGTCAGGCTGAGAGCCGACCATGTGGGTGAGCTAATTACCAGGCTTATGTACTCCCACACTCCCGGGTTTCAAACTGTACCCTCTGTTCCCCGGGGCGAAAAGAGACAACAAACGTTCTCGACAAGTGCCTTGCAGATATCAGGAGGAGGATGAGGATGAGGAGGAAGAGGAAGAGGAGGAGGGGGAGGAGGAGGAACGGACTTTGGATGAGAGTTGGGCTGGAAGAGCACAGGGGAACTCTTTGGCTGCAGATTATTCCAAGGAAACCTTGGTGTGAGCGTCCGATTGTGGTGAGCCAAGCACGTATGGGCATGAGCATGTATGTGTGTGTGTTTATGTGTGTGTGTGTGTGTGTGTGTGTGTATTTGCATGAGTGCATCAGAGAGAGAGAGAGGGAGACAGAGGGAGAGAGAGAGAGAGAAGAGTGAAAGAGAGATTGAGAGAGTGAGGCAGAGAGAGAGAGAGAGACCAGTTCCTGGAAAAAAAACTTTCAGTACAATGATGAAGATGTAAACAAGGCCGTAGAAAACCTCAACTATATATTTGACCTTTCAGCATCCCTAGCAAACCTAAAACCCACAAATAGGAAGGCTAATAAAAATAGCAATGATAAATGGTTCGACAATGAATGTAAAAACAAATACAAGAAAGGAAGAGAAATACCCTCGAAGAATATAGAGAGGAAAAAAGAACAAAAGTTTATTTGCAATACTGGTGAAATCAGAAGCGTCAGACTCTGAGCCGGGAACGTCCACATATACAATACATACACAGTGCAACATGTGACCACTCAAGCACATGTGCTTCCGGACTTTGTGTCCGTGTCTTTTATACAGCCATGAATTCAGCTCGCTTGTGGAGTGGAGCAGACATTGATAAATTCACCCTGTGTTCTGCTTAACAAAAACAGTTGAATTGTCTCTTGTGCTCTACCATCAAAATCTACCACCAAATCAGGACCAAAACATCCAACAGGACACAACACCAATCTTTTTTCAAGTGGCCACAAACATTTAAATGTCATTGTGTGCTTATTTAAAAGCTTTGTGCATTGTGCAAAAAAGAATCGGTGCAAGGAGAGCGCCGGACAAAGCCTAACCACCACAACAACAACAACAATGAGAAAAAGGCCTTCAAATTCAAATGAGAATGAGGTCCACGCGCCGGTCCTTCTAGCCCGGGTCTGGCAGAGGGTTTGGGCCGAGAGGTGCCCCCCTCCCCTCCCGGGTCAGGCTGAGAGCCGACCATGTGGGTGAGCTAATTACCAGGCTTATGTACTCCCACACTCCCGGGTTTCAAACTGTACCCTCTGTTCCCCGGGGCGAAAAGAGACAACAAACGTTCTCGACAAGTGCCTTGCAGATATCAGGAGGAGGATGAGGATGAGGAGGAAGAGGAAGAGGAGGAGGGGGAGGAGGAGGAACGGACTTTGGATGAGAGTTGGGCTGGAAGAGCACAGGGGAACTCTTTGGCTGCAGATTATTCCAAGGAAACCTTGGTGTGAGCGTCCGATTGTGGTGAGCCAAGCACGTATGGGCATGAGCATGTATGTGTGTGTGTTTATGTGTGTGTGTGTGTGTGTGTGTGTGTGTATTTGCATGAGTGCATCAGAGAGAGAGAGAGGGAGACAGAGGGAGAGAGAGAGAGAGAAGAGTGAAAGAGAGATTGAGAGAGTGAGGCAGAGAGAGAGAGAGAGACCAGTTCCTGGAAAAAAAACTTCAGTACAATGATGAAGATGTAAACAAGGCCGTATAAAACCTCAACTATATATTTGACCTTTCAGCATCCCTAGCAAACCTAAAACCCACAAATAGGAAGGCTAATAAAAATAGCAATGATAAATGGTTCGACAATGAATGTAAAAACCTTTTTACATTCATTGTCGGAACTTATCAAACCAAAAACATAGAGACCCAGAAAACCAGAACACACGTCTGGGCTATAGTGAAACATTAAAACAATATAAAAATACAGTAAGGAAAAAAAGGGATCAACATGTTAAAAACCAGCTACATGCTATTGAGGAATCCATAAAAACAAACAAGTTCTGGGAAAACTGGAACACTCTAAACAAGCAAAAACATGAGGATCTACCAATCCAAAATGGAGATGTGTGGGTCAACCACTTCTCCAAGCTCTTTGGCCCAATAGAAAATAATACACAGCAAAAACACTGACTAGATAAACTACAAAGTTTAGAGTCAATCATAAAAGGCATCAAAACCCACTAGACTCACCAAATCACACTGAAGGAACTACAAGACAAATAAATCACTGGAAACCAAGAAGGCCTGTGGGTGTCGACGGGATCCTAAATGAAATGATCAAATTCACAGACCTCAAATTTCAATTGGCTCTATTAAAACTCTTAATGTTGTCCTCAGCTCGGGGATCTTCCCCAATATTTGGAACCAAGGTCTGATAACACCGCTTCACAAAAGTGGAGACAAATTTGACCCCAACAATTACCACGGGATCTGAGTTAACAGTAACCTTGGGAAAATCCTCCGTATGATCATCAACCACAGACTCCTACATTTCATCACTGAAAATAATGTCCTAAACAAATCCCTAATTGGCTTTCTACCGAATTATCGCACAACAGACCATATTTTCACCCTCAGCACCCTAATAGACAACCAAATAAACA
Organism: Coryphaenoides rupestris; assembly: GCA_002895965.2. Lineage (NCBI taxonomy): Eukaryota > Metazoa > Chordata > Actinopteri > Gadiformes > Macrouridae > Coryphaenoides > Coryphaenoides rupestris. Next base: position 894,754 of record PIJE02000056.1, read on the forward strand.
AAATCAAAAGTTAATTATTCTCTTGTTTTGTTGACTTCAAAAAAGCTTTTGATTCTATTTGGCACGAATGGTCTGCTGTACAACTATTGGAAAGCAGTGTTGGATGAAAAACCTATGACATCATAAAGTCAATGTACACCAACAACAAATGCGCTGTTAAGATTGGCAAACAACACACAGACTTCTTTCCCCAAAACCGGGGGGTTAGACAGGGATGCAGCCTGAGCCCAACCCTCTTCAACATACACATCAATGAATTGGTGAAATCTCTATAACAATCTGAGGGACCTGGCATCTCCCTAGGAGACACACAAGTCAAACACCTCCTGTTCACAGATGATCTGGTGCTGCTGTCTCCAACCAAAGAAGGACTACAACAGCACCTTGATCTACTGCACAAACTCTCCCAGACCTGGGCCCTGACAGTACATCTAACCAAGACAAAAATAATGCTTTTCCAAAAAAGACCCAGCCTCCAGCAACACAAATATAAATTCTTTCTGAGAGACAAGGCAAGAAGGGCTTTTTATGCCATTAAAAGAAACATCATCTTAGACATCCCAATAAAAATATGGCTAAAAATACTAGACTTATGGTTGCGAGATCTGGGGTCCACTTGCAAACCAAGATTTTACTAAATGGGACGAAACATCAAATTGAAACGCTGCATGCAGAGTTCTGCAAATCCATTCTCCGCACCCAATGGAAAACACCCAACAATGCATGCAGAGCAGAATTAGAATGATACCCAATAATAATAAAAATTCAAAAGAGGGCATTCAAATTTCATAACCACCTAAAAGACAGTGAGCCCGACACGCTCCATAACAAAGCTCTCATCCACAGAGAGACTCTAGAATCCAAATTATAAGAAAACAAATAGAAAACTACCTCGCACACTGGAAAGAATCAACCAAAAAACAGAGTAAATTAGAATGCTATTTGGCCCTAAACAGACAATACACAACGGCAGAATACCTGAGCACTGTGACCGATCCCAAACTCAGGACATCCTTGACTAGATACAGACTCAGCGAGCACAGCCTCGCCGTGGAGAGAGGCCGCCACCGGCAGACCTGGCTACCAAGAGAAGACAGACTCTGTACCCACTGCACCCAACAGGAGGTGGAAACCCAGCTACACTTCCTAACAACCTGCCACCTATACCAAGACATTAGAGATACATACTTCACACAGATCTCAAACAACCAAAAACTTCCATATCTGCTGGGCGAGGTACAGGAATGTGCAAACACAGCAGCAAGATTTGTGAGCTGTTGCGACAGGAAAAGGACATCCAACGGAATACAACCTCCATAAAGACTGTCAATCACCTGTCAATGCCACTTTATTATTATCATCATTATCTTAATTTGTATTTGTATTATTATTATTATTATTATTATTATATACTTTATATATATATTTTATATATATATCTTTTTATTTCATTTTTTGGGTAAAAACATTTATATTTAATTTCTTCTAATTTCTTTTTTCCTTTTTATTGTATCTTATTTTTGTATTTTGTATTTTTTTGATTTTTTTTACTTTTACTGTATATATTTAGTTCTTTATAAATATACTTTTTATTTACCACTCGCTTTGGCAATGTAAATGTACGTTTCCCATGCCAATAAAGCTCTTTAAATTGAATTGAATTGATTGGAGAGAGAGAGAGAGAGAGAGAGAGGAGAGAGAGAGAGAGAGAGAGTGTGAGAGAGAGAGGGGGAGAGAGAGAGAGAGGGGGAGAGAGAGAGAGAAGAGAGAGAGAGAGAGGGGGAGAGAGAGAAAGGGGGAGAGAGAGAGAGAGAGAGAGAGAGGGGGAGAGAGAGAGAGAGGAGAGAGGAGAGAGAGAGGAGTGAGGGCAGAGAGAGAGAGGGGGAGAGAGAGAAAGGGGCAAAGAGAGAGGCAGAGAGAGAGAGAGGGCAGAGAGAGAGAGAGAGAGAGAGAGACCTCCCCCAGCACCTAGCATCCCCCTGCATCTCTCTTCTGCTTCCATATCCCCACAGCGAAGGGCAGTCATTTCGGAAGAGGAAAAGCCCACTTCCCCCGACCCACCTATCGAGGAGATTGTTGTTGTCCGTGTTCGTGTGAACATTAACGGGCTTAAAGGGCCCACTTTGTACTCTCTCCATTTCGCACCGCTGACACGCATCTCCCTGCTTATATTGTCAGAATGCGGCTGTTTTATGGAAATGAATATCATGGTACAGGAACACAAAACAGAGAGATGAGACCCATCTCTTTGTTTTCCTCAGAAACAGCGCAGTGAAATGTGGAGAGTTCAGAATGGCCACCGTAATCACACCGTAATTATGTCCCTTTCCCCGAGGACAACATAACGTCTGCCTTTTACAGACACCCATCAAACACCAAACAGAACCACAGAGCGACACTCGCATGTAATATAACATAATTCACGCATTTTATTTTATTGTATTTTTTTGGTGCAGACACTTTTACCAAAGCATGATGACAATCTTGTCAAATATAGAACATCCCACATTTGTTTGCAGGTATAAATTACATATGCTACATATAATTTCCACAAATAAACCTTTCAACTATGAAATACAAGTACGATACAAGAAACAGCGTCGTATGTGTGAGTGAACATCAAGTATCGACCTGTGTCTTGGAAAACTACATCGCTGAAGGTGGTTCGTTTGAACTACTACACATTGCTGAGGTTATGAACTGTACAGAGCTAAGTACAACCCTCACCGTACCCCCATACCAGTGAAAACAACTGCACTCCACATGGTGTGAAATTCATATAACATCTGCATTAAGGACACTTTGATGGGAATGTACACACACACACACACACACACACACACACACACACACACACACACACACACAAGGGTGTGAATCACAAAATATACCCAGTGGTAGCAGGTAAACCTCCGGCAAAAGCACACACTACTGAAATACTGAAAACAGCGAATATAAAACAGGAGGGAATACTCGCGAATACTCAAATAATACTACTACACTGATTGAAAGCGAGGCAGGTTCTTGTTCTTGGCCTCTTATGACCTCACATGAAGAACTTTCACTGCAAATTTGGTTGGACTTGAGTGTTGGGGACAGGCACGTCGGACGGCTCCTGCGGGGCACAGAGAGGTGACACCTTGGCTTTTAAAATGTTGTTAAGCTGATTCACTTGAGAGGCTGATAGTAGATCTGTCTCCCCCCTCAGCATGGAATTACAATGTCAATAAGTCAAATTAAATTAGCTAGGAACGGATGGTTTTAGCCTGTAGCTTTTTAAGTTGTTTTCTTTTTTTTATCCTCCATCCAAAAACATTAACTTTTGTTGCAGGGGAGGTTATTGAAGGTAAAGGTGATTATTTATGTATATATAGAAATACATATTCAGTATATACATATGCATATATATATATATATACAGTATGTGTGTATATATATATATATATATATATATATATAGAGAGAGAGAGAGAGCGAGGGAGTGAGTGTGTTTTCATGGAAAACTAATATTCCAGTAGACCAACAAGGTAACAGATTATATAAAGATTTGTATGGACAGAAAAACAAAATCTCCATAATTTTGAACAATTGGGCAACATTGTTTTGAGACGAAAGTATACGCTTATCTACGTTCCCTTCAGTGAAGAAGCTGTTATGTCCGGTCGCGGTGACCAAGACAGAATGTGTGATGTCTTTGCAGTAAATGGACGCCTCAGTTGGGACCCCACCGAACAAAACCAGCTGATCCCACCACCAAAATGCCCCAAAGCAGTGGTGTAGCCAGGAAGAGGTGGGGGGCGATAAATACAAATATTCTATGACATCAATTGTAGCAGAAATAGAGTAGGTAGCTATATGTAGAAAAATAGACAGCTACGATTTTCCCCATTGATTTTTGATTTCATGAATGACAGTTTAGATATGGCAATCTTCTGCTGATCTGTTGGAATTCCGAGATATATATATATATAGTATATATATATATATACATAATATTTTCTCCTTGTCTGCTCTCCTCTTTGTCTTCACGCTCTTCCTTGTCTCTTTCCTCATATCCTCTCTCCTTCTTGTCTTGTCTACACACCTAAGCAATGGACCTTTCCCTACTCAAGCGGCAAGTCCCGCCCCCCCTAGTTACTGTTGCTATGGCCCACAAGCTTCCCCACAGCTCTGCAGCATGTTAGTAATGTCCACTGAACAACGCCCCCCCTGCTGATGATTCTCTCTCAAGGATTCCTGACAATATCGCTGGATGTTATTTGCCAAATGCCGCTACTTTATCTAAGAGAGTTGTACAGAAAGGTCTGAACTATTTGACACAAGGATATAACATTTCACTGCTCAATGTACCTGAACACTGAAATAGGTGACAAATAAACCTTTGAATTTTAACTCATTAGCGAGCTTTGTAGCTTTTTGTGTCGGCGCTGCTGTACATTGATGTGTGGAGTCGCTATCAACCATTTGATTGTTGCACTTGTGAACTTTCAGTGTTTTAAGTAAATCATAAAAACCACTGTGTTCAGTCATTGTCTTATCAGATACAGAACCTGTAAATAACTCTGACACACAAATGACAGAACCACTTGGATCACATCCAGTCAATGCTTTGAGGGTTGTGCTTGACTTATAGTCACTATGAAGCTGACTCTGTAAAGCCAGTGCAGATGACACCTGGGTCTTACATTCAGTACCATCAATAATGACTCAAGTAGAAGGACATTATTTTCTATTATAAGTTTTCAGGCATGTTTTTAATAATAATGTCTCTATGACACTATGCTCAGTTGTCCAAATTTAAAATCCATAAGCTCTATCCATGTATTAAAAACAAGTCCTGCAGACTGCATGGATACTCCAAATGTCGATGAAACGCACTCCCTGTAATCTCTCTGGATATCTGTGGTCATTATTGCACGTTCCCCAAGCGCATCTAAGAACCATGTTGTTCTAACTAAATGTATCTGTAGTCTAATCTATGAACACAACAACGCGGGACAAGCTTTGTTTGTGGGACATCATGGCAGCTCTATTGCAAGGGTCTTAAGAAATCAGGCAATCTTATTGGTTATTATTCTCCGCGTGACTGACAGGGTGGAAAGGTCCATTACAATCCACATCGTCACATTGCCACAAAAGAAACACAGACTATGGGAAGCATAGAAGACAACACTACCGTCCCAAACACTACGAGTCATACGTTGTCACATAAAGATGACAATCGAGTCACAACATGCAATTATAAATGGCATTACATTATGTCTATGAAACCCAATCTATGGCAATATTTCCTTTCTAGAAGTCATGTAGTATATTTAAGTATAGTATATACTGTATATTAAATATTTAAGTTTGACATGTGCTTATGTGTGTAATGTTACCTTTCAAGGCGTTCAAGGCAGTAAACAACAATTACTGCAATTGCAAATCATCAAAATAATTTCTCAACTTAATAACCCAAAATCCATTTTGATTTAAATGAATGAATATTAACTGAAAAATAAACAAAACAAAAACCTAATTCCTGAATGTCGAGACTTTATTATTTTCTATATTTCATGGGGAATTTGAACCCGATATCCCCCCTCCCTGTACCTACACCAGCCTCAAAGAGAAAACACTTCCTATTGGTTCCTATTCCTATTGGTTGAGTGTAGATGAACAGGCGGGTCAGGGAACTCCCTGATTGGGCACGAACGTGGTTAGCCCCATCCATCACTGGGTGATGGATGGTGGCAGTAAACGTGCTCACACAGGAACATAGCGGCCCATCGGAGATATGAAGTGAATGAAGAGAGAGCGAGGGGCTCTCTCTGTGTCTCTCTATGTCTCTCTGTCTCTCTCTCCTGGGCAGCTTATCTCTGGATTCAACAGGCCACGATGTTCTCTGGGGTCTGGGAGCCTCAGCTGACCGTGATGGGCGATGGTGATGGGTGCGGGGTTGAGGTCATCAGGACAGTCATTCCTGTGCACACACACACACACGGAGAGAAATGTGAGAGTTGAAGTGTGTGCACGCGCACACGCGCGCACACACACACACACACACACACACACACACACACACACACACACACACACACACACACACACACACACACACACACACACACACTCTTGCATGCCATCCTGAGAACATTCTCATTAGCATTTCCCCTCATCTCTCCCGGAAAACAAATGATAAGATCTTGTGAGTGTGTGTGTGTGCGCATGTGTGTGTGCGCATGTGTGTGTGTGTGTGTGCGCGCGCGTCTGTGTGTGTGTGTGTGTTCAGCTGTCTCTCCCTTTCTTCTGGTATAATTAGCATGATTGGAGAGAGGATGGGGGAACAGAGATCAACAGAGGGAAAGAGAGAGAGCAGTACAATGGAGCTGAGGAGGGAGAGAGAGTGTGTGTGTGTGTGTGTGTGTGTGTGTGCTTGCATCAACATGTGTGCATGTTTTTGCATGAAGTATTTGTGTGTTTGTATGGATGTGTATGAGTGTGTGTGTTTGGGTGTATTCATGAGTGCGTGTGTGTGTGTGAAGATGGCGCAGATGAGCCGGTTTACCTCTTAACTGCCAGTGTTCCCTCTGGCAACACATCATCGCGCACACGTGTGTGTGTGTGCATGTGTGTGTGCATGTGTGTGTGAGGGTCTCGTTTATCAGCAAGTACAAGTGTTTTTCGAGAGGCCCTAGTCCTCATCGTTGAGTACTAACTCGACGATGAGGGGAAAGAGTTGATTACGCGTTCATTAAGCGCCCCCCGGCGGAGCGCTCCCACCATGTGTTGGGGGGGTGGGGGTGGGCGGGGAGCATCAATCACCCAGGGGGTAGCTGGGCCGCTTACTCCCCCACGACCCGCAGCTCCAGTCTGGGGGAGCCGGCACGTGGCCCCGGGCCTCTCCAGGGTGGCTGGTGATGCTGCTGTGGGCCCGGACCCGGGGATGATGCAGGGTAGGATACGGATTTCATAATTAAATGGATTATAATATAGTCGTCGTAGTCATGGACGTTTGGGTTCACCCTGCCTCTTTTCATGGAGCATCCCTCGAGGCCAGGGGATATATATACTGTATATTGCTGGTTTATACCAGAATATTTAAAGTGGTTCACGATTCAAAGCAGGTATCCATATCCTGTTTTCATCATGATGATGATATGCATTTACAAAGTATTGTGATGTGCGATATGCTCGCTGCAGATGGCACCCAGTCGATTGTTGGAGGGAAATGATCCTCTCCAAGGTGATCAGACTGAAACATGTCCATACTGGTCATATATTCCAATCTTGCAATATTGTTTATTTTTGCAACAAACTGTAATTCACAGTGAATGAATTCTTCCATGTAACCCCTCTCTTCCGCAACCTCCACTGGCTCCCTGACACTCGCTCGCGTTCGATTCAAGACTCTGGTACTGACCTTCATGGCTGTCAACGGAACCGCCCCAACCTACCTCCAAACATTAGTCCGACCCTACGCCCCAGCCCGAGCACTCCGCTCGGCAACTTCTGCCAAACGACTGGTACCGCCTTCACTAAAAACAGCCAAACATCGCTCTTCCAAGTCCCAACTCTTCACGGTTCTGGCTCCTCAGTGGTGGAATGAGCTCCCGGCTCACGTCAGGACGGCCGAGTCGCTCGCCAGCTTCCGCAAGAGACTCAAGACCCACCTGTTCAGAGTTCACCTGGACTCTACATAACCCCCCTCCTTAACAAGAGACTCAAGACCCACCTGTTCAGAGTTCACCTGGACTCTACATAACCCCCCTCCTTAACAAGAGACTCAAGGCCCACCTGTTCAGAGTTCACCTGGACTCTACATAACCCCCCCCAGCACTAACCTGTGTATTTATATGTCTTAACATTTATTAAGACACTTAGCATTGTTGTTCGTTCTCAGATGTTGTAGCACGCTTAGAATCACACGCCTGTCCAGCTACTTATGCAGACAACTTAGCAATTATGAAACTCGTTCTATTCGTCTCGTAAATATGAATGCTCTAAAACAGCTCTATTCTTATCTTCAGGTACCACAGAGATATATTGCTGCCTCTCCTTCAACAAATGTACTCTTTGTCAGTCGCTTTGGATAAAAGCGTCTGATAAATGCCCTAAATGTAAATGAATGCAGAGTATGAAGGTGTTAAAGAGTGGCTGATCTGGTTTCCATGGCTCTCAGTTGTCTTTTATGTCAGATGTGGAGTAACACTACATGCTGTGTTTCTGATGTGCAAGCAGCGTCCCATGGCTGCTGCTCTGCAGGCGAAAGTATCCACATAAACAAAGAAACACGGACCCACAATTCAACTATATCAACATACACACACACACACACACACACACATATACACCACAGTCTCTCACGCACACACACATTAAGCTGTTAATATTCCACATAACAATCTAGTTGGTACATACATACATCCACACAGTCATCGTCAAACACACGCACGCACACACACACACACACACACACATACATACATACATTCAAACGTACACACACACACACACGCACACACACATACACACACACACACACACACACACTCACCACACACTCACACACATACATACATTCAAACGTACACACACACACACACACACACACACACACACACACATTTGCCAGAGCACAAACAGTTGGTCATACCAGCATTCGTTATGCAGCCGCACACCGCTTTGGTACGCGGTGATGCCAATCCATTTCCTCGCCCCCTTTCCCCGCGGGGTTGTGCAGGTGGAATAATGTGTGTAATCAGATGAGGCTGGTCTAACGACATCATGGTTCTCCCTGGGCTCTCGTCAGGGAAACAGCCTGCCCGAGACGTGAACACATGAGGAGAAGCGATCGGCAAGAGCGCTGAACACTGGCTTGTTTGTAACGCCACGCCTGACAAGGACGCGTGTCGTACAGCTCAGGAAACTTAGCGACGCCGACAGGCGGCAATTAGTTTTTCCCGGACGATGGAAATGTTTGCTTGGATTCTGTCAGATTCTTTACTCTGTCAAACAAAGCTGTGTTCTGATCGGACGCGCTCGCGAGAGGTCGGTGTCGTGTCGACCTCCCGGGGGGCAAAGTTGACGTGGTGTGAACTTTTGAGCACATCGTCAAGGTGGAGAATCCGAGCGGTCCCCCGGGGTTAGCACCAATGCTACGTTGGGCTTCGACGATCAACTCTGTCGGAAAGCCTCGGCGGCGCCGACACTGAGAGCTCTTGGCGTGTCCACTGCTTGAGCTTGTTGTGTTTGGGTCTCTGCCTGCTCTAATCCCGAGGAGTGGATGTCCTGTACTAGCGGCCTCCGGTGGAGTTTATATTTAGCAGAAGAATAAATCGCGCATAGCTCCTGTCACACAGGAGCTATGTTTATCTACCCCTCTTGTTTATCTGCCCCTTTTCTGCAAGATGTGAATTGACACTCGGAACTCTTCCGCAGTGGGACGTTAATCGATTGTTCATTGATTACTTTCTGAACAGCTCTGGTCTTTATTTGGTGCTTTTTATTTCCAACAGTGGGCATACTTAACCACAGACCGCCGACTAACTATTGACTGCGAATGTTTTTCCCATGTAGCCCAGTCTACAGAGATCTCCCATGGATATCTGGAGACTGGCTGAATGGATGTGTTGGTTGGGTGAATGGATGTGTTGGTTGGGTGAATGGATGTGTTGGTTGGGTGAATGGATGTGTGGGTTGAATGAATGCAGGTACTTTTGCGTATCTTTGTATAATACAATCACTTCACAGCCACAGGAACACACATACATATACGTATATACTGTATATTAGGGCTTGCACAGAAAAGTCGCATTGACGTCACTACCACAAGTCGACGCCTACCGGGAGACGTCGACGCGTCGTTGACCACATGATTTCACACTTTAAGAATATATATATATATGTATATAATTTTTTTTTTACACTTTAAGATATTTGGCGGGACTTGGCGCAAATGCGGTGGCCGGTGGGGGGAAAAATTAAGCGATTTCACATTGACACACACAAGACTACAAGTTTTTTTTTCTCCGCATGTAATTGCTGACACCCAATTTGAATTTTCGTGACATAATATAATCGGCATGTTACTGTATTTTTTGTAGACAGGCCTGAATGTGCACTAAACTGTAAGTGATGAATGTATAGAGATCTTGTCAATACAAGTTGCTATTTTTTGGACAGCCCATTCTGTTGTGTTTTTTGCCTGTGTGTGTATGTGATGACGTCATCAACGACGCGTCGACGTTATGTCGACTTTATTGATAGAAAAGTCGACTTGCAAAAATCTGAAGTTGTGCAACCCCTACTGTATATATATATTTATAATATCAATACATTATTAAAATATATATGCTGCTGTATATTTAATAAAATATATAATTATACATAGACCCTCTGAGGGTCTTCAAGAAGGTTATGGAAATATGTGCTGTCCAGCCGTGGCAACACGCATGTTAACATGTTACTGCATCCGTCTAACTGCTCGCAACTTGAATTTCACCACAACGTAATTAAGTCCACATTCGCATTAAGTGATCCCAATTGACCTCCATGCTGGTTCCGCCCCCATCGCTTCAGCTCACGCCAGCTGACATTTAGCGTCCCCGCGGCTCTTTTGTGTGCTGAGAATAGACCCCAACTTCGCCAGGGCCTCTGATGGCTGACGGCAGGTGGTCTGCCATTTCATTCTCTTTCCCCCCCCCCCCCCCCCCCGCCACACCTCCACCCCTACACTGCCGCCAGCACCACCACCGGCACCATCACCACCCAGCACTCATGTCCTGTTGTTTACAGATTCCCTTCGACCCTCCACCCAACCCTCCGCCCTCCCACTCTGCCGCACTCTCTCCTACCGAGCTAAAAGGACACAATAAGTCTGTGGGGAAAAGGAGATGTGTGTGTGTGTGTGTGTGTGTGTGTGTGTGTGTGTGTGTGTGTGTGTGTGTGTGTGTGTGTGTACATTTGGGTCTGTGTGTGTTTCTGTGTTTTCTGTGTGTGTGTGTGTACATTTGGGTCTGTGTGTGTGTGTGTTTCTGTGTTTGTGTGTGTTTCTGTGTGTGTGTGTGTGTGTGTGTGTGTACATGTGTGTGTGTGTATATGTGTGTTTGGGCTTGGGTCTGCATGTGTTTATGGAGCATATGTCATGCATGTGAGGCAGAGCAAACATGCTCTCTGCTGGGGGGGGGTGCTGGCGGAGGGTGGTGCTGGTGGAGGAGGTAGTGGAGACAGGTGGTTGTGTTGTTGGTGGAGATGGTGATGGGTGGAGGTAGAGGTGTAGGGCTAATCTCTTCCCACTGGCACTGTCTGTCTGTCTGTGTGTCTATCTGCCTGTCTCTCTCTCTGTCAACAAGGGTGAGACGGCTGCCTCTACCTATCACGGCGTTATGTTGTAGAACCGGACACAGGCGGTGGAGCGGCCAGGATGTTCGACTCCAAGCTGAAAGTTTCTGGGTTCGATCCCCAAGTGTCCACAGTCTCTACCGGTAGTCATCTTCAAGCAAGATGCCCCCTAATCGCTACCTGCTCCTTAATGACCTACATCTGAATTATTTGGATAACAGTGACCATTATATATTGACAGTCGTGATTTAATTTTACAAGTACTTTTTATTTTTTTAGACCTTTTGCCAATACAGGTAGGCAGCCACAATACTCGCCAACGGCTGTGTTTGACAAAGTAGATTTTGTGTGTTGATTTTCATATTTTTCCCTCAAAGAACCCCCCCTCCACCTCCACCCACACACCCCCACAATCTCACAGGGAAAAACCAACTCTCACATTTCTCTCACATTTCCTTCTCGACTTGACTTCAAAATAGACGCGAGTGAAATCAGACGCACACCTCCTACTCCACCGGCCGGTGTGTGTAGAGAGAGCGGGGGGGGTGGTGCCAAGTGGTGGAGAACGGAGTTTGTTTCTACTCATGACTTCACACAGACGGTTATTTTCAACCCGGGTGTTTCTCAGAATGACGTCGGCCTGCTTTTGTCCGCGTGCGTCGGACTGAGGCACAACATAGCGCAGCGGGAGCTTTGGCGGAATGGACGGCACACACACACACACACACGCACAACGGTACACACACACGCACACAATGGTACACACATACACATACAGACATCGGTGCACACACTGGTATACACACAACTACCCACATACCAGTCTACGCACACACACAGACAGACAGACAGACACACACACACACTGCAGATCACACGGGTACTGTGTACCACTGTGTACCCCGTACGCCGGCGACTACACCGCCCTGAAGGAGGCCACCCTGGCCCAGTACGGGTATCATTGGCCGGCGAGAGCCCAACAATATCAGGCAGGCGGGGCTGCAGCGGGAGCAGCGGGAGCATGAGGCCACCCGGGAGGCCGCAGCCCAGCAAGAGGAGCAGGCCCTGGAGAAGGCCAAAGAGCTCCAGGTCCAGCTGGCGGCTGGACAGGGCCAGCTGGAGGCAGCGCAGGCTGGGCTGCAGCAGGAGCAGCGGGAGCGCAGGCGCCTGGAGAAGCTCATCGCCGAGCTGATGGCGCAGGCGGACGAGCACCACAAGCAGGCGGAGCAGAGGGAGGCTGAGGTCCGGGCGCAGACAGATGCAGAGCGCAGTCGACTGGAGAAGCTCAATGCAGAGCTGAGGGCGCAGGCGGACGCGCACCGCAAGCCGGTCTCGACGGAGCCTTCGAGGGCTGGGTCCGGAGAGGGCATGGTGCTGCGGACGACCCGGGACGAGGTGCCGCAGATGACCCGGGATGAGGTGCAGCAGACGACCCGGGAGGGGGCGCCACGGACGAACCGGGGGGGGTGACCGGGGGACAGGGTTACCCTGGGCCCCGCCACCGACGTGGCCCCACTGGCGGAGCCCCAGGCGTCAGGTCCAGGAGAGACTCCTTGGGGGGCTGGGCCGCCCCTCCTACCGGGTCGGACCTGAGGGGAAGGGTATGTGGCAGCCGGCCGCTGAGGAAACGGGATGGGGAACCGAAGTTCCCCCTTCGGCCCCCGGAGGGAGCTGTTGGGGCCGGGACTGGTGAGCCCCGGCGTTAGGCTAAGGGGGGGGTGTGGCAACCCGGAGAGGATCAGCACCAGGGACAGCGATCCAAGCCGCCTCACGGCCAGGTAGTGGGCGGAGTCTACCGACTCTTCGGCCCCTCCCTCCCAAGCCACAGGGTGCACAGCTGTCGCCACTTGGCTCATCAGAAGGCCAGGTCGCGACAGCTGAGAGACACGAGACAATGAGGAGGAACCCGGGTATAAAAGCCGCGTGGTTCCTCTCAGTGGGGGAATGTGTAGACGCGTACGGTGTGGCTGAGGACCGGACCCCGCGGAGCACGGCTACCCGGGAAGAGGAGTCCCGAGCAGAGCGGACTCCTATCCTTACTGTGTGGTTGGATAATAATTGCCGACATGATCTGTGTGGGTGTTTTGGAATAAACGGCCCGCCTGCGGAGCCTAACCAGACTTTGTGTCCGTAGTTTCCTATGCGTCTTGCCTCTGACTCTACGTGGGTGGCCACAGTACACACACTTACCCCCATAGCAGATGCACACACACACACACACACACACATGCATACACATACACCTGTCCACACACACACACACACACAGCAGATCACACACGGGTACACACACCTACCCACATACCAGATGTACACACACACACACACACATGCATACACATACACCTGTCCACACACACACACACACACACACACCTGTGCTTGTCACCAGGCTCCGCCCCCTCTACTCCTGCAGGTTGTGGCTGGAGTAGAAGCTGGACGTCTCCGACACCGTCTTGGACGCGCTGCGGCTAGAGGACCCGTTAGAGGCCAGGTCCAGGGAGGAGCGGCGCGCCCCCCCATGGCCTCTCCCCCGGACCGCAGGCCCCCCCGTTGAGGCCGCTCCGAGGCCGGGCACGGCGGCAGTGGCGGCGGCCCCTGGGGGCCCCAGGGTAGCGGCGGCAACGGCCCTCCGGGCCCGCTGGTCCCCATCATCGGTCATCTGCAGCACGGTGGACACGCTGGTCTCCATGCAGCTGGTCTTATAGACACTGGTCTGCGTGTGGAGGTACCGCGTGGACTTGAGCTCCAGGCCCTGGTAGGACCCCCGCTGCACGCAGGGGCAGCAGCCCAGCACCTGCTGGAAGCCTGCACGGAACCTGGGGGGCACACACACACACACACACACACATAGACAAACACATGGACACAGATAGATACACATGTAAATACACACACACACACAAACACACACACACACAAAAGTGTTTTAGGGTCAGGATAATGTCTGTGGAACACATACACCATGTAGAGAAACTAAAACTATAAATTCAATTTTGGCCCAAATGCGATATGAAGAGGATGAGAGGGAAACCCGGTGCCAATAAGCACTAGGGCAGCGCAGGTGGGACGCTACGGCAGAGGGGCATCGTCGCCGTGCCGATGGGAGAGCGGGGGTGCGGGGCCAAGCTTGTCATGCATTTGAATTCCAATATGCCGCCCAGTAAAGACGGAGAGGGACGCTGGCGCCGACGGTAGACAAGATGAGATCATCTGTCAGGGGAAGCCTCCCATCCAACCATCTGCCTCCACTCTTACTCTACCCTCTTCTTTGGGAGGCGGGGGGGGAGGGGGGGACACAAAGCAATCAGAATATTCATGATTCAATGTTTTTTTATTTGTTTTCATCTTTTTTTTTGTACAAACTAAGCAAGGCAACAAGTCCAAGCTTGTGAAGTCAGCTGTTTGTATTCAGACCGCAGCCGTGCTGAAGACGTGATTTTCATGCAGTAAATGAGGACGTGACAAAATGTTCTGAGTGCAGTCGCCTGGTGAGACCGTCCTGATCACGACTCAGGGACCGCACACCTGTCTGGGCCTCGCTCCGGCTGACAGCGATGTTCTAAATGGACCAATCAGTGCTAGAGGGGAGGAGTTTTAGCCATAAGGAGGCAGGGCTTGGTGGGGCAGTAATTAATTTCCACATATGGGTGTGGCCTTTCATTCATAAAGCTCCAGCCAATCAGATTAAATAACTCTACTTTGTTATGTACTAAACATCACTCCCCCTCGTGCTGATTGGCCCCTCCACCTTTTCGGTTTGTTGGTTTGGACTTTGGAACTTATAACCAGGAGATAGATTTGAGAAATGGCTTGTAATGACAAATCACCCTCACAACTGTGGGTACAGTAGGAGCCTAATGTAGCAGAGGCCATTCATCCAGGTGGAAAAGTCACAATCAACATCCATCCAACCTTTAGGAGACCGGAAATCAGGCATTACTGTGCATCGCATCCAGCTTCACTGGGAGAAGGAAGGGAACATTGGATTGTTTCTGGGTTGACGTGGGCCACACAGAGCCGGCCGAAAACACTCGAGCACCCAGCCAGGGTCTGGCCGCACTGTAGACGCGGTGCGCACACTGCTGTCTGCACACTGCGCTGTCTGGACATCACTGCCAAATCACATCACAGTCAATAACAAACGGAGGCTTTGCAGTCTGTCAGTCTGCCTGTCCATCTGTGTAAACTGTGTAAAAGACCAAAGATAAGCTCAGAACAGGCCTTTTTATTTACTGTTGCTCTGGGGCACTTGGGCATTAATTAATACGACATACGGGATCGAATAAACTACCTGTAGTCACGCCAACCAACTGTTATGGAGTGTGTGTGTGTGTGTGTGTGCGTGTGCGTGCACACACCGACATGTCAGTCTGTCCATCCAGCCGATGGTCCTTGTGTTTTTATCTATCTGTCTGTTCTGACCATCTCTGTCGTCCCTCCGCCTATCTCCCTGAGGTACGCTGTCCACCCCGTCCCACCGACCTGTCGTTGAGGCAGCAGTAGATGATGGGGTTGTACATGGTGGAGCTCATGGCCAGCCACAGCACGGCCAGGTACACCTGCTGGATGAAGGTCCGCTCGAACATCTCGGGGAGGAACTCGTGGAGCAGGAAGAAGATGTGGAAGGGCAGCCAGCAGACGGCGAAGGTGCACACCACCACGATCATCATCTTCACCACCTGGGAGGCGATTTGATTCAGAAACACAAGATCAAGATTCAGAAACACAACCGAAACAGGTGGAAACTCTGCCCGGTCAGGCCACAGTCTGCACCACCTCCTCTAAAGACCTTATTGATCACACCTGGGTGTGACTGGAAGTTAGACCAGGTGGTGGAGAATGGAAGACCAAGGGGACACAGGAACACAACAACACAATACAAACAATTTACCAGAGAAGAGAGACAGGAGAGAGAGAGATAGACAAGGAAAGATGGTAACATTTATTATGCCTGTGATGATGAATCGACGAGGAGGGTAAAAACAAAAAGATAAAACGCAAATGTGAACGTTGGTGCCGGTTCCTGATCACAGGCTGACAAATATAGCTATCTGATGGAAGAGCTTTTGTTGCTGTTTTTTGGGAGGATGCCTGAAAACAGGAAACATCTGTGGTTATGGTTTTTGTTCCGTTAACGGTGGTTGATTATACCACAGAGAGCATCCCGTTATACCACTTCATTCAGAGGATGTGTGGTCGTGATACTCAAGCACTCAACAATACTGTCTCCATTGTGGACATTTCTGGAGTTAAATAGCGTCTTTCTCTCCTTGTCATTGAACAATACTGTCTCCGTTTTTGGAGTTAAATAGTGTCTTTCTTTCCTCGCCGTTGAGCGGAGTGTAAATAACACCAATGCAGTATATTTGCGCGTGATGGTGAATATAATCGCACACATTTAGAGCGAGGCTTTTAAAAACACTCTAAACAACAAACCATTTGACTTTGCCCCATCGCGGGACCAAAACAGAAAAAAACACCACATTTACAGAGGCAATGATGGAGCATAAAGACTGCAAGTAGCTAGATTGGATTTCAATTTGACTGGGGTTATCGACGCGCTCCGGGGAAATCAATCGATGGCAGGCGGCGACAAAACATAACAGAGGAAGGAAAGATGAGAAAGGAAAAGAGAGAGTCGTAGGAATGCAGTGAACAAAGCAATCTCCCCGCGCCGACAGGCTGGGTGTCACAACCTTGCGCTTGGCAATCAGCTGTTCCTTGTAGCGGTCGGAGGAGTCTCCCGGGATCTCGCTGGCCCACAGGGTGATGCCCACCACCAGGTAGGCACAGCCCATCACCAGCAGGGGCAGGAAGTAGATGAGGATGACGAGGCACACGTAGTACCTGGTGGGCGACAACAGGGAGCTTAGGTTCAGGACATGACGGACGTGGACACCAGCATCTATCTGATTCAACCGATTGTCTGTCTGTCATTGCATGTGTCATTTATCCATGTTTCTATCCGTCTGTCACATATCTATTCATATCTATTTACATCCACTTTAGTCTGTTGCATGGCGTCATGATTTGCATTACGGTTGTGTCTGCTGCTGATGAATAAATACTACAGGAGTATTGTTTACTCAGGTACACTGACGATAATACTCAGAGGGATAAAGCATCAGGATAAAATGCGTATCTTCACATCCAAATAGTCCAGATGAGGAAGAAAATTATAACAATTTCAAGACATCCCTTGTGCAAATTTTTT
Source organism: Coryphaenoides rupestris (assembly GCA_002895965.2). Lineage (NCBI taxonomy): Eukaryota > Metazoa > Chordata > Actinopteri > Gadiformes > Macrouridae > Coryphaenoides > Coryphaenoides rupestris. The sequence goes on from PIJE02000056.1 coordinate 912,296, forward strand.
TGCAAACAACATAACAAAGTGGTAAACTGTAAGAACTCTTGTAGAATATCAGTCTTTTAAAGTGTTGTTGTGCAATGTAACGCGTTCACGTTGTGAATCGTGTCGGACATTTTTTGTCTTTCCCTTGCAAACAGAGCAGCTATCTAACGTTACCATGACAAGTCTTGCCAGAGTTTAGTGTGTGTGTGTGTGTGTGAGAGAGAGAGTGTGAGAGAGAGAGAGAGAGAGAGAGAGAGAGAGAGAGAGAGAGAGAGAGAGAGAGCGAGCGCTGCAGACACTGAGCAGATGGAGGATTCACCAGCACAGCAACAACACAAAACCGATTCATAACTTTGTGATCGGGCCATCGGCCGGTTCATGCTACGTTTAGACCGATCCAGGGGTCCGTGTACCGATGCCATTTTTACATTTCCTTCAGCATCGTACACCACCGTTCCTCCAACCACCAGTGGTTAACTATGAGTGTGCGGAGAGTAAGAAGTTCAACTGCAGAGTAATTAAATAATTACACTTCAACAGTAATGAATCGCGGTGGCGTCCAGAATCGGCAGAATCGGCCCATAATGAGAACCGTGACTGAGGAACATGAAGAGTTTAAAAACTAGCGAGGATTACAGACATCAGGGAGGGAGGTTGATGGACGGGGGATAACCCTGCTCAGCTAAACTGTCTTGTTTGAGATGTTGAATGGTGACAGCCTCAGTATTTATCAAATGATTCACCCGTGGTCGCGCTCGTGTGTTTTTCCATGTCCTGTGTAACTTTACAGAGCCTTTGTTGACCTGAGAACACTTTGCATCGTCTTATTCCATTTCAATGTCCAGTGACTTCCAGTAGAAAGGTACCACCTCCATACCACCACGACCTGTAGACATCCTGGAACAAAGTGTCCTCCTAATCCCCTACCTTCTCAATTCACTGAAAGTTGCTTTGGGAAAAAGTGTGCGGAAAATGATTGAATGATGATGAATATTAAATAGTGTCATCAATAACTTCATCCAGAGAGAGTGTGTGTGTGTGTGTGTGTGTGTGTAACATAGCATGCCACTGAGGACCAACCCACCCTTCTACTCATCCACCAGTGAAACAATTGTCTGTTACCGTCCTCTCTCTCTCTCTCTCTCTCTCTCTCTCTCTCTCTCTCTCTGTGTAAAAGCAGTTGCTAATTTTCGGCTCCTCTCCTCCATTCCTCTCACTCTCCCTCTCCTCTCTTGTATTGTCCTCTCTCTGCTCCTCACCTTCCTCACCAACCTCTTCCCCGTCCTCCCTCCTCTGCTCTTTTCTCCTTCTCCTTCTCCAGGGTGTCCTCCTCCATCCTCTCACCCCCGCCTCTCCTTTCCTTTACTTACCTGCATTCTCTCATTCTGTCGCTTATTGATCTCTCCTCTCCTCCCCTCTATTAACCTCTCCTTCTCTATTCCCATCTCCTCTGATCTCCTCTCCTCTCTGGACCTCTATTCTCTCCTTAAATACTGTAATCTGTTCTGTTAATTGTGGGGCCCGACCGAGTGCTCCCAAGTTAAGCTACCTGCCCCCAGTGGCTTTCATTCTTTTGATTCTCCCTCAGTGCGAGAGAAACGTTGGACCCCATGGAAAGATCTGTAAAGAGCCACACCACCGTCTTCCATGACCAAGAACATGATTGTTCCGATTATGCAGAAGAGCGTTTTGTGTGAGTTCACATCGCCACAAATAGTGAGTAAATCTGAATTATGATCTAATGATGATTTATGAGGATTAAATCCCCCAGAGCCCATGCTCATGCGCCCATCCATTCTGGCATTATTATTGTTATTATCTGTACAAGAGAGATAATGCAGAGACTCCATGGCTTCATTAAAAAAACAAACGCAGAAGGATTTAGCGAATAATCCCTCTTCAGGCTCTGGGGAGCAGGAGTAAACGACCCCGCAGGCAGGGATCGTGAGGAGGCCAACTAGTGTTCCCCAGCCTCAATTCAGTGTTGGGGAGTGTGTGCGAGTGTGTGTGTGTGTGTGTTTGGTGGCTGGCTGGCTTAATTGGCCTCACCTGGTCCAGTTATAGTATGTGGGGGTGGTGCTGCAAGCCTGTCGTGCGTTGGCTAATCGGTGCACCACAGGTTAAGCATGCTAGCTGGTTACCATTTCACTGCATCACAACTTTGAACACCACTACTGCCTGTGTCCTTGGAGGAGCCCCGAACTAAGCCACATAGGTGGCATTGTGGCAACGAACATTGCTACTATATATATTATATATATATATATATATATATATATATATATACAGTATATATATGTATGTACATTGATGTCCTTCGATTTTCTCGACAACTCTTCATCCGATCGACTTGGTGGGTGTGTTGCTAAGGACCCAAGGAAGAGCACTGTCAAGTCTAAAGTTGTTCAGATGAATGGTTCTCGAAAAACCTGCAAGTACAATACTGGAGGCCATTCTGAACACGGAACAGGCCCTGCAGTGGTATGAATCATCCGCTTCGCAGCTAAACTCCTAAATCCCTTTGTAATGACATCTTCTGTTTGTGGCGTGTTTCCGTTTGTATTTTGGCTTTCTCGCGT
>PIJE02000056.1:919853-929853 GCA_002895965.2 Coryphaenoides rupestris
CCAAGGAGAGTTGTTGTTGTCCCTTGACCTTTAGGGGTGCACTGGAGACAACCAGCACTGCGTTCGTCGCGTCGCCACATTTGGCCAACTGTGTTCTGGAGGTACGGCCCCTCATCACACCACAGTTGAAAGCATTTGTTTTTACTGTACTGCAAATCTATTGGTTGGCGCGTTGCGTCATGTGGTGTCAACGGGGTCAAAGTTGAAATGATTTCAAACTTTCAATGGATTTGGGTTCGCGACAAACGTGTTGCCGCGTCTCAAGTGAACATACTTTTAGGTTTACGGGGTCTTCTCAAATGTGGGCCTGTGTAGCCAATTTAGACTGGAACTGTGAACTGTGATGAGTGCCACACAAATACACTTGACTTGTGAAACTGACACATGCCTACAGATTAAACTAGGTCACACTAGAGGTTACACTTAGTCGTTTCAATGCAAGTTTTGTGTGATGTTCTGTGTCGATGCGTGAAACATGAAGCGTGTGCAAGAAGATACACAAACAAACTTAGAGCCTTCATTGCATCACCTATTCTAGCCCTCAAAGGAAACAAATTAAAAAGTTATTTTCCAAACTTGTCCGCTTCCTTTCCGTTGAGGAAAGAATCACAGAGTCGTTGTAATATCCAAAACCGCAAACATTTTCGAGGAAATTAAATCTAAAAGGGTTTGTTATGAAGTGGAGTGTTAAAACGATACCCGTGATGCCGAGGTCTTGTTCATCATCATCCTCATCATTCATCCTCTCTGTCTTCATGCACATCATCATCATCATCATCATCCGAGCAAGAACGATTTTAACAACTTCTTATCCTTTTTATTTTGTTTGCCTCCCACTTAGAAGTATGGTTCATTTGTTTCCAAAACAGGACGAGATTACTTTGTGTCATAACGGAAGTTTGGTTTGGTACTTTACTATCCGTACGATGGCTACGTCTCTACTGCCAGGATGACGACGTATGGCTGTCCAAATTCAGTCGGAAGCATAATATTTTATTTAATTTTAATTTTAAAGAGCATAGCGACGATGACCTCACGGCCCATATTAAATCAACGCACATACGCCCAAAGTGACATTTTTTGCATGTGGTGCTATCTGGTTCGGCTGTCACATTGCGAGAAGAGCTTTTGAAAAGTAGGTACCTAACAAATGATGCCTCCTAAATAGGCATCAAGGTCATAGGAAGCGTCCTCGCAATTGAGATGCAGCTGACATTTCAGAGGATGATAGGAAAATAAGATGGTCTTATAATTTTTATTTTACAAAACAGCACAGAGGGATTTTTTGCTGAATGTCTTTTATTAAAAGCCCTTCAGGTTGCCTCTGATAAGAAAAAACTATAATTGAAAATGCTATTAAAGCACTATTAAAGAGTATTAAAGGCTCCTCTCTCTCCTCTGTGCATGTCTCTCTAGAGAGAGAGTTGAGAGAGAGCCAGCATCCAGACTAGCCTGACCAGTGATCTGTATAAGAAGGCCTCAGGTTAATAGCATTGTGGACTGGAGCGCAATCCTATTCTCCCCTAGTTGCCTCAATTTAAATCATTCTGCTAAATGGTCAATGAGTACTCGTCCTCGTCACCTCAAAATGTCTCATTTGCGGTTCTGATGTGCGACTGCCACGTAACAACAGCCATTTTGATTGGACGGCAACAAACTATCCCTCTGAGAATCGTTGATCCTTTTGTCAATCATGGCCAGTGATTAATGGCCAAGATAAATACCCACAATACACTGCAGTGTTTACCTTGAACCACCTCCCCATGATTGATGCTATACATTGTTAACTGTGGCCAGTCAAACAATCAAACAAGCCTGTAATTCTCTCTCTCCCTCCCTCCTTCTCTCTCCCTCTCTCCCTCCTTCTCTCCTTCCTTCTCTTTCGCTTTCTCCCTCCCTCTCTCCCTCTCTCTCTCCCTCTCAATTTAACACAATTCAAACAGGCTTTATTGGCATGGGAAATGTACATTTAATTTGCCAAAGCAAGTGTGAAGTAAAAACCAAAGAAATGACGTACAATTGGAGAATTGTGTGAACCAAGCTGTGCTACGTTGCAGCATTGCAATCGAATATATAAATCTCTCAGTCTCTGTCTCTCTCTGTTGACTTTCCAGCCGCTGCGTTGGGGTTTAATGTAATGGAGTTGTCAGAGTACCACCGTACCACCACGACATCATCGGGAACCTCTCTGCTTTCCCCTGCTGTGATTGGCTGCCTAGCAGTGCTTCCATATTCATCCTATTATCTGCTGTTATAGCCATTTTCCATTTCCATTAGAGTTGCACCGCTGAACTCCTCATTTCCGTTCATTTTTATACGCCTCACATCTGAGGCAGCGATCGCCTCCACACCTGGGAGGGGGGCTGGCTGAACACACATCCGTCTCCACCCCGCATGGCTAGACCTGCTACCACCCCAGTAGGGGGTGGTCACTTGGGAGTGGGTGTCATCATCCCAGAAGATGAAATATGGCGTCCTGTTGGGAGCATATGTTTTTGTTGTTGTTATTGTTATTAATGAATCAGGACATGATGACATATTGGTAAAAGGATTGCATTTATTTATAAGTGCTTTTATCCAAAGAACTTTACAGTTGCTTGACATTCACCCATTCATACACCGACGGCGGTGTCAACCATGCAAGGTAACAGCCAACACGTCAGGAGCAGTTAGGGTTAGGTGGTGTCTTGCTCAGGGACACCTCGAGCCCGGAGATCGAACCAGCAACCTTTCTGTTGCCAGACAACCGCTCTTACCTCCTGAGTTACTGCCGCACCTGACATCATTATGGGTATATTACATTGTGGAATATTAAACATGCCACAGCGTTTGAGACATGGCAATGCGTTTCCTTCATGAGCTTGGCTGATGATGGAATATTTACGATGATGGTACCACGGTGTGGTACTACCACTCTCTAGAGTCCCCTCAATGTGGGCGGCGTGGGGGGGAGGGGGGGGTTCTCCATAACCAACTGCAGGTGATTAAAAACAGGAACGCAGCAGTGATGGCTGCCTCCACCAAGCGCCTCTCCAATCCCAATCCCCTGCTCTCGCTCTCTCTCTCTTTCTTTCTTTCTTTATTTCTTTGTCTGTCTGTCCTTTTTATGAAGGCAGGGCTCCAGTAATCGGATCATAAATGTGTTTACTTTGCTTTATTGGCCTCTCAGGGGAGGAAAGTGTTGTTGTTGAACGGGAACGGCTTCGATATTGAAATTCCAAAACAAAACAACTGCAGCGTTTAAAGGAAAATCCTCTCCGATTAGAAACCTTGGTTGGAAAAAATGTACATATAGTGCGGTATGTAAAATCAGATTTTCCACCAAATGATTCATAGGCTTTGAAGCCCAGGGTTCGTAGGTATGTGGTCGTACTATTAGTAGTGCGACCACTGTTTTCCTTTCTCTAAAAACAGCTGCTCCAAAGTCTACAATAAATTGACGTTGTGTTAGCTCTACTTGGAATGTGAGCTAGAGATTGGAATCGAGGGATCATATTCAAATCTTTTTTAAACTTTTGACTCTGCGCACTGAGCCGTCTGACCCACCCCGGCTGCTACAGCCGGGGTGACGCACACCTCTGTTAATAAGCCTCTACTGCAGTCGAGGCTTTCGAGTTTTCATGACGCCGTCCATCCTGAGACGACGCATTGCTGTTTCTCACAGTGACCCTAACATCATTTAAACATCATGCTGGCTGGACTGTGAACTTACAGCCCAGAAAGAGAGAGATGAGAGGAGAGGAGTGGATTAGCGTCCGGGCTAATGAAAGGAGGAAACGCCATGATAGGGAGCCGACAATCTAAAATCCCAACAGTTGGAGTGGTTAGTCGTCACTGGCCCACCGGAAGCCATCCAAGTCTTTTTTTAGAGTGCATGTGAGCTGGGAAAGGTAAAGACTTGACTCCCGTTTCCTGTTGCCGTGTCCTGGGTTGGGGTGGTGGGGGGAGGGGGGTGGTGGGGGTGTCGGGGTGGGGTGTCGGAGGGTGGGGGGTGTCAGGGGGGGGGGGTGGGTGTTAAGGCGGCAGACAGCTTGGAAAAACCTTCTGTTGCAGGGCTCCTAATCCCAGCACTCGGAAACTTCTGCACCCGTCGGCGGGCTTGGGGGGGGTGTCAGGGCAGAGAGACCCGAGGGGAATCTTACAATTGACTCTGCGGACACAGCGTGTGCGTGTGTGTGTGTGTGTGTGTGTGTGTGTGTGTGTGTGTGTGTGTGTGTGTGTGTGTGTGTGTGTGGTGTGTGTGTGTGTGTGTGTGTGTGTGTGTGTGTGTGTGTGTGTGTGTGCGCGCGTGTGTGTGTGTGAAATCAATCCACTGAATGGATGAGAGAGCCCCCGCCCGCCTGTTGCCTGTCTACTGGTGAGTCCATTCTCAGGCAGGGCCGTATTGTGGACGTATGGGACAGAGGGTGGAGGTTTGGATGCTTTTGGATCCCATGGCAAAATGGTACTTAAAATACCAAATAAGAAAATGTGTAATATTGAATAAAAAAAATTCCAGAATGTATACAATATTACACAGTTCAAATTCAATACAGTGTAATCCTCTTATAGTGATCACGTTTGTCCGGGTCAAATTCATCACTATAAGCGGTTGATTACTATAACCAAAATCTTCAAATTTTCTTTATTTTTTATGCAGATTACCATCCAATTGACATTTGTATATATAATACATTAATACATGTATAAAGTAATGAAACGGACAGCTTTGCTATTTACTGGATTTTATTACAGCAAGTTAACTGAAAAATACTGTACAGTAGTACATTAACGTTACAGTACAGCTGTTTGAAACGCGATTCAAATAGCAAATTAAATTACAGCATTGCACTCTGTAGCTATAAATCAAATACACTACAGTAGGCTACTGTATATGAAAAAACTGTACTGTATAACTTACAGTAGTTCCACATATAATTAGGCTGTAATTTAAAGCTGTATATTGTGCCGAATAAGCCGACAGTTAGTGCAAATACTGTAGCCGCAGCTTGGCGGTTTCAGTGCATAAACCCTTAACAGAGCTTGAAAAAAATCTCCGTTTTTCGTGACTTTCTTTTACCCGACATGGTCTGCAATGTGCTGCAGTACCAGCGCTCACCAGCCGTTGAAGACGGTCACGTGCGAGCCGCTCTAATGCCCCTTTTCCACCGTCACGGTACGGCGCGGTACGGCACGGCATGGTACTTTTCGGGTCTGTTTCCATTACAACTGAGTACCATATAGTACCTCCTCGACGTGGGCGGGGTCGTCATAACACGGCTGCGCGAACTGCCGTGACGTCATTTACACCGCGCCAAGCCACGCACAAAACCGGAAGACCAGAACAACAACAACACAACAATGGAGGACACCGAAGCGTTTGTGTATTTGCTGCTCACTCTGTGGCTCTTTCGTCACGCAAAAGAAGGCCTGGAGTCCGCGAGACAAAATACACTTCGAAAGTACATAAGAGTTTTGGATGCCATACAGCAGCATGAAGCCCTAGACGAGAGAACACGAGCTGCAAAAAGACGACGTTTGACGGTAAGCTAATGGTTGCTATATCACTATAAAGCATACAACAACAAAAAAAAAATATATATATATATATAATATATAAAGCATTAAAATGTGTATGCTGTATGTGTGTGTTTCAGATGGTTCTCGACTCGCAAAGTCGCCGCCGCAAGCCGTCGGTTTGGGCGTTCAACCGAACCTCCGAGTGGTGGAATATAGTTGTCCCCGGCTTCACCAACGCGCAGTGGGTGCAGAATTTCAGAATGTCCGAAGAAACGCTGGATTTCCTGTGCAACAAACTGCGCCCGCTTATGGAGCGGCAAGACACAAGCTTCCGCGAATGTGTGACCCTGAAGAAGAGAGTGGCTATCGCACTCTGGAAGCTTGCTACTGGCTCAGAGTATAGGAGCATTGGACACCTTTTTGGAGTCAGCGTCACAACTGTGTGCCGGTGTGTGCAGGAGTTTTGTGCTGCGGCAGAGACTGTGTTGGTGCCAGAGCAGATCCGTTTTCCTAATGAGGAAAAATTCAGAGAGATGGCGGCTTACAACGAGAACAGATGGGGGATCCCACACTGTGTTGGTGCCATCGATGGATCACACATCCCTATCCTTGCACCACAGGAGTATCACTGCGACTACTTCAACCGTAAAGGGTGGCACTCCATTATTCTCCAAGGTGTTGTTGATGGAAAGGGGCTGTTCTGGAACGTGTTTGCTGGATTGCCAGGGAGCTTACATGATGCCAGGGTACTGAGACTGTCTACACTGTGGGAGTTAGCCAGCCAGGGAAACCACTTCCCTGCTCACACAAGAAACATTGGTGGAGTGACTGCTGGCTATTACCTCCTAGGGGACTCAGCATACCCCCTGCAGAACTGGCTCCTAAAACCTTTTCAGGACACCGGACGACTGACACCTGAACAGCATTTATTCAACAGTAAATTCAGCCGAGCACGGGTGGTTGTTGAAAATGCATTTGGCAGGCTCAAGGGAAGATGGCGTTGCCTTCTGAAAAGGAACGACTCAGACACTGTACTTGTGAAGTCAATGGTGCTGACTTGCTGTGCTCTGCACAATCTGTGTGAAACTCATGGAGAGACCTATGTCACAGAATGGAACATACCTGCAGCAGCAACAGTAGTTGAGCCTGTGGCAGCAGTGGCACAGGGTGTAGAGGAGGAGGGCAGAGATGTTAGGGAGGGTCTGATGCGTCACTTTTTGTCAAGTGCCTAAATATTGATTTTGCCTTTGTATTTTCTGACACGTGTACTGATGTGCACTATACATACAGACCAACAATAAACCTATTTTGCTAATATGTCTCCACTTTTATTTATCATAAATTCACCAAGGTTACTAGGAATTACTGACAAGTGTAAATAGAAGTTAACCATAACTACACTATAACTAACATCATTATAAAACAAGCTCTATATAAAATGTAGATGGTAATTAAATCTTGTTGCATGTGCACTGACAAATGAAATAGTCATGATACAATCACACAAATGGTTTATTAAATTAAAGCAAACAAATACAAAATAAAAACACAGCAAAAGTGCACAAGTCAAAAGTATATACATGTCAGAGAGACAGAGGGGGGGGGGGGGGGTGCTACGTGCGCCGGTCGCTCATGGCCTGCACAAGCTGGCCCAACAGACCGAGGAATGACTGATCAAATGCAGCAGTTTGTGCATTCTCCTCTCTCCTTAAAGAAGCTTCCAGCTCTCGTGCTTCTCGTGCTTCTGTGAGGAGCAACTGGATGTGGCTGTCCCGCTGAGCCCGGTTCTGTTCCTGCTGCGCCACATCATCAGCATGGATGTCCCTCATCACATGGTCCTGCTGGCAGAGGCTCCTTTTCCTCTTTCCTGCACAACAATAAAGAAAAGTATAAATAGCAGGCATTTAACCAAAGCAGGCTTTTAAAATATCCTAGGGACATAAACTTTACGGCACAGAATTTAAAACGTGTCTTCTCTTACCTGTGACCACACGTGTGTTGCTCATTGCCGGTGCAGGAGCTGGCGTCGAAGCTGTTGCTGAGGTTGGGGAAGTTGAGGAGTCGGTGAGGAGTGAGGAGTCGTCGCCGCTTTGTGGCACACTCTCCTCGCTTGTGGGTTCTTAAACAAAAAAAAATAAACAACGACTAAGTAGAAGCACAACACAGAATAGCAGCACAAGAAAAAGCTAGATATTACACAGCACACTAGCAGAGGACGGAAGTTTTGCTTGCTATTAGCATGCTACCGATAGCTCACTGTGTACAGCAAACAACAACAATGTAACTTTTACACGAGTAAATAACCAGTTTTTAAGATTGCTATAGACAAATCACTTACCATCTTCGATCATTGACTGGAGCAACGTGGTGGCCGTGTCTAGTCCACCCTCCCGTCCATTGTTTGCCGGCCTGTGCCCGTAAATGGCGTCCATTTGGTCGAACCATCTCCAGGCCCGGTAATCGCTCTTCATTTTTTTTTGCTTATCCCGGCATTGCTGGAGGGTACGGTGGTACCCATGATTGGCCATCAGCTGGGCGACTTCTTTAAATACTTTTTCGTTCCGGGTTGTGCCGTCGAGCTCCCGCTGTATCCTCTCTTCGGCCACCAAAGAGAGGAACGTCTGGACCTCCTCGACCGACCATGGCGTGGTTTTTTTTGGTGAAGTCATTTTTAAAAGTCAGTTCAGGTTTTAAAAAGTGGTGTGGTCGAGTCTCGTGTTTATTTATGTCTGGTCGGTCGTCGCGCGCTTATGACGCTCCCAGTGACGACACTCGTCGGCCAATCAGTGGAAGGCAGTCGGCTGACGTCACGTTATAGTACCGCTTCGGCTGGCTTGGAACCAGGGCCAGATGTGATACCAAATAGTACCTGATATCAGGTACTACGTGCTAGTGGAAACACGCAAATACCGCGCCTTGCCGTGCCGTACCGCGCCGTACCGTGACGGTGGAAAAGGGGCATAAATGACCGTAATTTATTAATTTCTCCCACATATGTTATGTATAAAAGGACCCAAAATGATCACTATAAGCGGACTGCTTGATCGCTATAAGCAAATTATTTAAACAGTGTTTGTATAGGAACCATTCTGTCCCAGGCTTTTTGATCCATATAAGCGGTTGATCACTATATCCGTGATCACTATAAGCGGATTACACTGTATATGATAACATTTTGATGATGAATAGCTCTAATAGCCAACCATGACAGACTGTCAAGTATGTTTACCCAGAAAAACATGAAAATACATCACTGTGTAAAAGACCTCAAGACATCCAACTTCCAGCTCATCCTCCCTACTTACTGGTCTGTGTTCACCTGCGGGACAGCGGCCAAACATAAACACGGGCGCCCTGACTGGCTCCAGGAACAGGACCCCGCGCTGGAGTAAGTGACCTGACGCTAAACAGGAGAGCCGGCAGACAAGTCCAACACAAACACAAATATACAACACGGGGCCCCTGTGAGTCCCGGTCCCCAGACAACCAGGCTACACACCGGAGAGACCAGAGAGGGAGGTGGAGGTGGAGAAATGGAATGGAGCTCCGAAACGTGAGCTCTGACTCTGAATAATGTGTGAGATGTGTTTCATTATGCACCCCCACCCCCACCCACCACCCACCACCCACCCACCACCCCCACAACCACACCTGGCCACATGGGGAGAGCGTGGGTGGAGGGAGGAGGAGAATGGTTCATATGGGATTCGTTTGATCACTTTCTCGCTTCCCCTCCCTCAATTATTGGATTATATTTATTATATGCATTGATGTGTTCATCACTGTAAGGTTTCATCTGGTAAAGGTGGAGCTCAATTTAATGTACCTTTTATATTTTATATATTACTTTGATAGGTAGCATGTGAATTTGCCTGTATGAACCTATAAATAAATACATTAATGTATTGATTATATTTTGTATTGTTCATTCTAATCTTCAAAGTAACTCGTAACTGAAGCTGATAAATGTAGTGGAGTACAATATTTGCCTCTGAGATGTAGTGGAGTAGAAGTATTAGAAGTAGCAGAATGTTGAAATACTCAAGTGAAGTACAAGTACCTCAGAGATATTTTTTCACAGCCGGATGGGAGAGAGCGATCCAGCTCATCAGTATTTCACGATCCTAATCATCGCCATAAACAGCCAGAATATACTTTACCGGTTTAATTAGGACATTCACACAGAGACGCTAGTACATCGTCTCTCGGGCGTGTTGTGCAGGGACTCCACATGAATCATATCACATGCACACATGATCCGGGTCTCTCCGTGTCACATCACGCAGGCTGGGGGTTTCACTTTCTCATCTCCTCATCGCACCTCCCGAGCCCTGCTGATGAAAGCCTTGGTGGGGACTGCACATCTTTCATTAAGACGGTGGGGAAGGTATTATAGTCTTACCCGTTACCTCCGTGATTAGGCTGTCGGACACACACTGCGAGGGGAGGGGAGGGGGGGGGGGGCAGTTATGCACGCAGGGCTTCTGACAGCCAGCATAAT